>PVHY01003040.1:0-114792 GCA_004024945.1 Uropsilus gracilis
TCTTGGGGTAGTCTTGAATCCGTGGATTCAAGCGATCCCTGGCGTCTTGCCTTGTAGCGTTTGGATTACAGGCACGCACCCCCACACCCAGCTGCATTTAAGTTTTCTTAAAGAATCATTTCAATTTTATTGTGAGAGATGTTGGGGTAAAGTAGTCATTAGGAGACAGGCATTTGGGAACTGCTGGTAGGTGGTTTTGGTTTTTGAAAGCCATATAAAGCTTGGAATATATTTTCTATTTGATAGAGAGCCATAGGAACACATTTGCAGCATAATAGTAGATTTATTATTTCATGTTGAACAAGAAAATCCAGAAGTAGAGTTGTATTATCCACTTAGTCAAGCCATGCTTGTTTATTTTATAATATTTTATATGTTGAGAACCTTTAATCTCAGAATTTGTTCTTTCCCCCTCTTTACTACATATTAACTTAGACTACACACAAAAATATATATGTGTATGTCAAGGCAGATTATGTAGGAGATGCTAGAAATACTGGTATTACAGACAAACTTGGATTTTTAAGGAAAGGATCATTAAGAAGAGGAACGTAAAATTAGTGCTTAACTTTCATAATTGACATGTAGAAAGATGAGGACAAAAGAATCACCTGTTATCTTACTACTAAGAGATACTTATTAATTTTTTTGTATATCCTTCCAGAATGTTTTAAGTGTATGTATGTAGTTTCTTTTTAAAACAGGAACTTTGTAGGCTTATTATACTATATCATTTAGCATGCTATAATGTTTCCATATTAATAGTCTAGTTTTTGTCATAATTGAATACATACTTTTTTTTTTTTTTTGAGATTAGGTCTCACTATTTTTTGCCCATGGAACCGCAGGCTCGTATTGCCTGGGGTACCACAGACTCAAGCAATCCCCAGCCTCAGCTTCCAAGGTTGCTGGGATTACAGGCGCACACCACCACGCCCAGCTATTTTTTTGGAACTATGTCTCCCTACGGGGCCCCAGGCAGGACTCAACCTGCGATAGCTAGCCCCGGCTGCTTCATAGGCTGAAGCTTACAGGCACGAACCACCATGCCCGGCCTTGAATACATAGTATTTCATCTTTAGGATGTATCATTTTATGTAATCAATCTCGTAGAGATCTGCTTTATTATAAACAGCAATTTTAGAAACATTTTTATCCTCCCTCTTTGTATTTAGTGGATTATCTTCATGCTGCTTTTACTAAGGTCTGCTGTGGAATTTTCCTAAAGCCTTATATCAGCATTAGGTTTGATTGTATTTAAGAGAAAACAGAATAACAGGGTTTAAGCATATAAGGCACACATATACTCACAATCTTAGTATGTAGCTGCTGTGGCAAAAATCACAAAATAATTCTTACTGGAGTTGTAACCATTATCACTTAGTGCTCAGCAAAAATAGGGCAGAAGAAGGAAAGAAGGAGATATTTTACACTTGCCAGCTTCAATAAACCTTAATTCAATGTACCATATTACACTTAATGCTCATGTGCCATTGGCTAGAATTTAGTCACATGGGCACACTTAACAGTAGGATGCTGCGAAACAGTGACAAATGAACTGGGCATATTATTGTCTGAATGAGAATCAGATTTCAAGTACTAGCTAAGAGGAAAGAATGGTTACAATACTTTCGGCAAAATAACAAAGCTCAATTCAAAGCAACTTAATTAAACATTAAGGAAATATCTTATCTTGGTTGATAAGGTGATTGAACTGTCCTGGGGGTTGATTCATGGAATTTTTAGTCACATCCTCAAGAACCCAACTTCTTTGCATCTTCCTGTTCTTCCCAAGAAGGACAGCATCATGACTACAGCCCTTCCCTGTAGTGTATTAAGACATGATGATATCCAGAAATAGAAGACCAGAATTTCTAGCGTGCCCACACCTAAGAAGACAGCTCCTTTTACCAAAACCCCTCGCAGGTTCCTGTGAGCAGAACTGCAGTCATAGGTCCACCCTAAGTCATCTGCTGGAAATTGGATAGTTCAGACCAATCTGAATTTATTTACTTGTGTCGTTGAGTCATGTGAGGAGGCATTCAAGAAAATGTTTGAACTGAGTCAGGCTCTGCCAGGTGAGCGCTGATAGGTGCTCAGTAGATGAAAGCAGCGTCTGTCATGGTTCCCCTCTACACTATTCACACACACTCTACCTCTTTGTACACACCCACATAGAGCCTTTTCTGCCATGGGAAGCCTTGTTGGTCCTTTCCAGGCCCCTTTTATACTTTCTCTGTTCCTTAACACTTAACAGGGGATTCAGTGCCTCATGATTTTGTGCTCTGCATGCGGAATGTGTACTTGTTTCTTCAACTCTAAGGATTTTTCTTGAAGGGCAGACCTAGTTGTCACAATTCTCCTGAGTGATCACTGGTGATGGTACTTTTTTTTTTTTTCTAAAGAGACTAGGGATTGCTTTGTTGCCCAGGGTAGTCCTGAGCCTGCAGATTTAAGTGATACCTCACTCACCTCAGCCTCTGAGATAGCTGGGATTATAGGTGTGCACCACCACATCCTCTTTTTTAGAGACTAGGTCTCACTATGTTGCCAGGGGTAATCTGGAACCCACGAACTCGAATGATCCTTGGCCTCAGCCTCCTAGCACTCAGATTACAGGGGCACGTGACACCCTGCCCGGCAGTTAACACATTTTTTAAACTTGAATTTGAGAGGGTGATTAAGACAATTGCTTATGTTGAATGTGTGGTGTAAGAAACTACCAGCCTAAATAAAAACTAAATTGCAGAGAAGTTTTATATGTATATGTAATTATTTTAAAGAAATGAGAAGTGTCTCAGGAAAACTCAGTACTTATCTTGCTGTACTGGCAGTTGGCCTTAGTAGAAGGTCAATATTTATGGATATTAACTATAATTTTTTTTAAAAATCTGTAACATTTCCTCATATGACTGGATAGTGCATATATTTATTGCAAAAGATAAATGATTAGGTTTTCAGGGTAACTTTGCTCAGGAAATGTTGTAACCATTGCCAGGGTGTTTATTGACTTACCTATAAAGCAGAATCTTCTTTAGATTGCTGTAAGAGGAAGTCAGAGGTGCAAAGGACAAGAGGATACAGGCGGAACTAAAGGTTTTGTGAATTGAATATACTTTCAGTTCATGCAAGAGTTCTACACGGTTTTATAGGTTGAATTTTGTCAAGGACAGGCTTATTTTTTGTTGACCATTACGGCCATAGGTTTTGTGCATTTAAATAGATGTAATAGGATACACATACACAATATTTTTTCCCCTTTTCTGTGAAGGAAGTTGATTTAAAAACCTCTGGAATTTCTTAAGTTCATGCATGCATATTCATAAAATGCACAAATTCAACTTTTACATCTACTTAATGAAAGTTATATGAAGATGTTAAATTCTTTCTCTGCACAGGAATAGGTAAAATACCATTAATTGATTCAAGGCTCTGATAATATCCTATGAGGTGAAGTTTATTTAATCTTGATTGGAAGACAGAGAATTTAACAGATGCAGTTTAGTTGTTAACCTTCTTTGTTCACTGAGGAAATAACCACATCCTCTGGGCCTTCAGTCATTCATAGAAAGTAACTCTGTTTCGAGGATTTGTATTATTATTTTATTTCTACGGGTTTACATTATTTTTTATGTTAATTAACTTTGTTTTAATGGTAGGATTTATATTATTTAACTGTATTATGGGACCTTGGGCAAGCCATGGAGGAAATGGAGGCTCACTTTCCTCACCAATTTAAAAATATAAAGGCATGGAGGGACATTAAGCCTGGTGGTTTGTTTGTTTGTTTGTTTATTTATTTATTTATTTATTTATTGACTGACTGATTGATTGATTGATTGATTGATTGAGATCTCGCTATTTTTGCCTGTGGAACCGCAATTTCACGTTGCCTGAGGTACCACAGACTCACTTTCCTCTCCAATTAAAAATATAAAGGCATGGAGGGACATTAAGCCTGGTGGTTTGTTTGATTTTTTTGTTTGTTTATTTATTTTTTGAGACTAGGTCTTGCTATTTTTGCCTGTGGAACCGCAGACTCACGTTGCCTGAGGTACCACAGACTCAAATAATCCCCAGCCTCAGCCTCCCAGGTAGCTGGGATTACAGGTGTGCGCAACCACGCTCAGCTATATATTTTTGGAACTAGATTTCGCTATGTGCCCCTGGCGGAACTCGAACCACAATCCCTGGCCCTGGCTGCGGCTTCCTAGGCTGCCGCTTACAGGCTGCGCCACCATACCCGGCCCTGTCTGGTGATTTTTAAGGACCACTATTGGAGGGTAATGAAAATACCAAGTGCTACACAGATGTAAATTTTTTGTTAATAAATATTGATACCAAACATTCCTCAACAGGTACCTGTACACCTTTGGGGCTCTTTTCTTTTTTTAGGAGCCAGCACAACTTAAAGAAGTAGGGATTTAACATATAAATAAATATTTGATCAGGTTACAGTTGAAGTGTGTACTACCTTGATTTTACTTTTACAGCATTTGCCAGTAGTTTGGACCCAGCTGATTTCAGATTGGCTTGAGTAAGAGAATGTCATTTACCTCCTGCAAGGCCACTGTCTCATTGCCAGGCTGGCCCAATTCAGTTCTCAACTGGAAATGTCTTCTTGGAAGGCAAGATTGTGCTTTGTGGTCATGTCCATTGCTCCTTACAGGCAACCTTAATGCTGTGCCCATTTACCCACTTGAGGAAACTTCATGCCTTAAATTGCAGGAGGGGCAACCTGGACACATTTGGGTACCAGCGATAGTCAGTGTGTGACTTCCAAAGAAGAACTGTTGGATGGGGAGCATAAGTATAGAAGAAAACATTGCTAAGGGGCAGATACATGTGCACTGCAGGGTGGAGGCTGCTCAGGATGGTCGTTTGTTGGGACTTGACAGTAGTACCATGTTGGGCCATCTAGTATCATCTCTTTTCCATCTCTGTGAACTGAAGGTAAGCAGGTGAATGGATAGGGAGACCCTGACCATTCTTTGGACTTTGTCACCTATTCACTGACCTTTCTGTCTCCTGGCAGAGGAATTGCCTGGAGTAAAGCTCTGTTGTTCCTATGCAAAGCATGCTTAGACTTAGTGAAGCCTGTGGTTCCTCCTTACCCCACTGCTCCTCACAACAGCTGCTGTGGAGCCCTTTTTCTCCCTCCCCCAGCTCCATGCATATATCTAGTGAGTGCATATATTGTAGTCCTTATTCTCCTAATTCTTGATGAGAATTCCTGCCAAATGGTTACAGTAAAATGTCTGTGATAGATTAAAAAAAAAAAAACAAACCAAAAAAAACTAAATCCAGGTATTTCTCAGATTTATCACCAGTGAGTTTATTCTCTGTTTCACACTTGCCTCTCTCATTTCTTCAAATTGCTTCCCAAGTGAAGAAATCCCAGTCTCATTCAATTTATTTCAGAAGATTTGAACTCTTTGGCACAGATTTCCTCCTGAAATGTGACCTCTTTCATACACATCATTGACCAGTATCCATTTAACCAATGCTGTTCTTGCTTTCCCCCTTCTGGGAGGGTTAGCAGATCAAAAATATCATGTAGCGTAAGCATTAAGAATAGAGGATATAATTGAAAACTCTAGCCTCCCTTGGAAGGAGCCCTAATGTGAATTTGTGTCCTTATGAATAATAAATGTACACAAAACAGATTCATGAAGACATTACACACTGAACCTCTTGTATCCTGTTTCCTGGAAGGATTCCAAATTCAGTGGGAGAACGGAAGTTAAGTGGATTGCTGCTTCCCTTGCCTCTACCCTTTCTCTGTCTCTCCCCTCTCTATTTTTGCTCTTTGCTGTGACTGTTGTTAACAAGTAGAATAAATAGGAGCTGCCTTGAGGTGGACTGTGTCTCCCTTTGCAGTCCTGCTAGACTTGTTTTAACTCTGTGATCACGTGCATAGCATGGAGTGTGTTGAGATGGTGCTGTTCACTAATGACCTGGTGTCCCCTATGTGAAGTCCCCCCCCCCCCACCTTAAGAAAATAGACTACCTGAATATGTTAAGAGGGGAAGTTGTTGCCAGAGCACTTTAAAATCCAGCCAACTAGTTCTTTCCTGTTAGGAGACTAAAGGGGAGTAGGGGAGTAAAAATGAAACAAAAGGGGAAAATATGAAGAAAGGCAATCAGAGAGTAAACCCCCCTCACCCTTTAAGTAGTGTTGTTAGTTTTCTGAGTCCAGGGTCTTATACTCAGTCGAGGCAAATTTTAAGCAACTGTTATATGTCAGGTCCCATGCAAGGGAATACCAAATGAGTATGACCTGTCTCTTGCCCATAGGGATGTTTAAAAACAATTAAAAGAACTGAAAGTAGTTCATAGTACCTGGAAGCAGAATAAGATGACCCTGGGAGAGCTCCTTCTAAGGTCCTTGTGGAATCAAAGAAAGGTGATGTGATGCGTTTATATTGGTGGTGGTATCCAACTTGGACAATGGAGGTGAATAATTTTTCCAAGTGGCAGAGGGTGGAATATGGGGGAGTTCTCAGACAATGTGACAGGAGCAAGGGCTCAGAGGTGGAAAAGCATAAGCTGTAGTTTCAAAAAACAGAACAGGTGAGAAAGAATAGGATCATATTGAAGTACTGAAGAATTCAGAGAAATAAGCCTTTGGGGGAAATATCACAGTTGTGGTTTTTGAGATTTAGAATGCACAGTAGTCCAAGTTAAGTGGTTTGAGCCAGGAATCTGGTGGTCACTCAGGTGACAGCAGGAAATCAGTGGATAGAATCCTCACAGCAGCTGTGGTCTCACAAAATGGTGGGACCACAGGGTGCAGAGGGGAAAGAAGTGATTCCTGGCATGCTCTAACTTGAGAGAGCAGAACTTCAGACCTTTGGTTCTCACCCTACTGAAAAATGTTTTCAGTAGGGGTGAGCCAGTGGTTCCTCATGAACTCAGACACTCAAGAGAGTAGTTGGGGATAGTATAGGCATAGAATGGGACATTGCTGGTCTTGGCTAGTTAAGGACTTTGGGCTTATTTTTCCTCCTCATCAGCCACTTTATCAGCCAACTCTTTTTTCCTTAAGAGTTGCTAAAAATACAACAGAGATGGTTCCATATCCCAAAGAGTCCCAGTGTTTAAGGTTTAAGGTTCCTTCCCCTTCTGCCCTCATACATGCTCAGTGGTCCCATCTTACCTTCTTCCGACTGACCACCTTTGTTGATGGCAAGGATGGCACCAGCACTTTGTTGGAACTTGCTCTGCGATGGCAGTTCTGAGTTCCTAAAGTCATAGTCCCTGCTTGTGAACTATGATCTGCTGAGTGAGAGCTGTGGTTATTCAGACAAGGCTCTTCACTTGCCAAATCCACTTTGTTCTGCCTGTTGGAGCATTGTTTCCCATCTCTTGGTAAGACACACCAGGAGGCATTGCTGCGATACAGGGCAAAGTGGATAAGCCCTGGAGCCAGCCAGGTAAGAACTAGAATTCTAGGTCCTCCACTTTCCAACTGGGTGACTTCTGCCAAGTCACCTAACTTCTCAGGACTTAGAGAAACTGGCTATTGTCAGGAAGTGATTAAAATGAAAGAATGTGAGCAAACCACCCACCTAGGGGCCTACAACTACTGTGGGTTTATTGCAAAATGTATTTCTTCCTTTTTTCCAAGGATTTTAGGACATTGTCCCTAACCCTGTTATGTATTCACCCTGCTCTCCTCTGGATCTGAGTCTTTGGATATAAAATTTCCCCAGAGTCTAGTGTAGGAAATGCTGCCTCATTCAATAAGCAAAATGTGAAGAGATTTTGGAGGGTGCAACTGCTGAAGTTGCAGAGCCTGAACCAAGCTGCTGTGTTTATTATTCATTGACACAGCATCTTGGGCACCGTGGGTAGATGCATTCCTGAAGGCTCCACATGATATGTTTACTCTAGTTAGAAATAAAACAATCAAAGTGGTGTGAGGCAGTGTGCCCCCTTGCTCAGCATTATCACCAGCCACCATGTCCTGGTACTGTTTATTTCTCCAGATAGTGGGTTTGCATTTCAGGATAAGCTGCATGCAGGGAGCTCATTTGATCATTTCTATTAATGATAAGTAGTGGCGAAAGACAGGATGCTTTTTGAAGTTAGGTTACTTTAGTTTTCCCATGACTTACAGTTTGCCCAGAGATTTGAGCAAAGGAAACAAATATTTTGGCTAATGTGGGTGAACACTTTTCTGTTGATGAGTAATCAGGTGCTTTGCTTCTTGCCACTTCTTTTGTGATTTTATAAAACAAGAATTCTGTAGCCGCCATGGTTTGCTTATAATGTTTGTTTTGGTGTAATTGAGCCTTTTAATTTATTTATTTCTTTTTGTTGAAATTGAGCTTATTCAGACTGGATCTTCTAGACACCTTGGAGAAACAATTTTGGGCTAGTGATGACTGGAGGCCTTGGGTCTCTCCCATGTGGTCCCCATAGTGCAGTTTGGTTTTTGAAAAAAGTGACCTTTTAAATACTGTTAGAGTTCACAGGTGACAAGGTGGTGGGAGAATCTTGGGGTTGACAATGATGCAAAATATGTATGTATTTGTGTGTGTGTGCGCGCACATGCAATCAATTAAAAAAAATAAGTAAGGCCGGGCATGGTGGCAGCCTAGGAAGCCACGGCCAGGACCAGGGATTGTGGTTCGAGTCCTGCCTGGGGCACATAGCAAGACCTAGTCCCAAAAAAATAGCTGGATGTGGTGGCGCGCACCTGTAATCCTAGCTACCTGGGAAGCTGAGGCTGGGGATTGCTTGAGTCTGCGCTACCCCAGGCAATGTGAGCCTGCGGTTCCACGGGCAAAAATAGCGAGACCTAGTCTCAAAAAAAAAAAAAAAATTTAAAAATTTAGAGCTGTTAGAGCTATGAACACTATCAGTTGATTTTAATTGGTGATCCTGGGGTATAGATTGTCCCTTGGGAGGGTTTGCACTTAGCCTACACTAAGGTAGACTACAGGGTGTTATGTATGGTAAAGGTGAGCATTTATGCGGAGAAAATTCCGAGAAAGCAGTTTCTGGCTAACTGACATGTTGCTGGGTGGTGACAGAAGTGTGAGAGCCATGCCCTATTCTTGGAAGCGAGTATATACTTCCTACAAGACTTTGTGCAACCAGTCTTGTAGGAAGACAAGTTGAAGGTATTCTGTGACCAAGTTGGCTTATGAATTCTAAGAATTCACACATAGGACATAATCTAAACAGCTGAAGTATTTATGGGGACTAGTGCAAAAACATTTTCTCCAGTTCTTCATTTATAGATATGGTAGACTGGAGGGAAGAGGTAGGCTGTTGTGAGCCTGAATTGTGGGAAAATGCGGCAAGTATTCCATATGGAGCATGGGTGCTAGGGTCCCTTGTGAGGATGTGCTTTTTGAGAGGAATTTGGAGGAAAAATTTCATTGATGGCCATGACCCTCAATATGGTGCTGCCTATGCAAACTTTGCCTATGTAAACTAATATAGTGTTCTGTATGAAAACGGTGCTATCCTGCTATATAGGAGAAAATGTACACACTCACACTTGAGTTCTGAGCACCCTGGTTGTTTCATACTGACTCTACCTCTTAGAGTACACTCTACCTCTTAGGGCACACATAGACATGTGATCACGTTTTCTCTATTCTAGGCCATTTGCTGTTTAAATGGGACAAAAAGATCAAGAGAAAATAATGCATCTAAATAACATAGAGTTTTAGACCCGAGTCACTTCATGTTTTAGACATGGTAAAGGGGCATTTCTTGATCCCTAAAGTCAGGTTGTCTAATAAGAGAACTACGTTGGAACAGTGGCAGGCACAGGCATTGCAAGTCTGAGGAAAGGATGTGTGTGGTATGTCTGGTTATTAGTGGTACTGATTTGTTTTTGAGGGAAAGTTTTTAGTGAATAAATGAATTTGGTGAGGAAGGCTTGGATGCTTCTGAGAGAGAAGGCAAAGGACAAGGGGAATATAGCCTTTAAAGGAGTAATATTTAATGTGATTTGGTAGGTATGTAACCCCAAAACATGAGGGGTGGGAGAAGATTTTTTTTTTCTAGGATTTAGATACAAAACGTAGTTGTCTGGGAGAGAACCCACTGGGAATACCTGGAGAGCAAAAAGAGTCCTTTGCTTAATCACCAGGGTACAGGACTATCCTAAGGTAGTATGTGAAAACATCCCTTCAGTTCTCTTGTTTACCAAATAATGTGTGGATTGCAGTCTTCTTGCTTATCTCCCCGAAGTCTTCATTCCAATTTTTCCTACTGTTTTTGTGTTCCCTCTGGGATTTAAGAGCAGTCTGGCTCAGGATGAATTGTGTACTCAGCCTACAAAAGAACCCAAAGAATCCTTCACCGTTCCTTACTCTACTGGAACTCCCACTTATTTGATACTTGGAAAGCTTTTTAGGAAAACATTTAAGAAAAATACACAGACCTTTATTTGCAGAGGTGTGCTTACATGACTTTCACTTTTTGCCTCTTTTGCACAGAATATACTTCTTTGGGTTGTCATGCTAACAGGTTTTCTTGCCCCCTGAAGGCATTTTCTCCTTGACAGACTGGTTTGTCCAATCTGTATAAACATCCCTGCCTGCTGACCAGTAGTCTGTATTTATGAGGCACTTAGAAAAATGCCGCAAGCTGCAGAGAGTGACCATGAATAGCAAACTTAATTTGGTTTAATGTGTTTTGGCTTGCTTGACCTCACCAGAATAAAAATGTGCCTGTTTAAATTATTGTATTGGGAGTTAAAAAAAATCTTAGACACATTTATCTTATTGGAAGAATCTTGAGATCACTTTGGCAAAGGTTTAAGTCCATGTTTAATGTCAGATAAACTTGAGAAATGTTTAGAATGGAGCTTTAATCGTAGATTAAGTCATTGTAAGTTCTGAATTTTGAGTCTGAATTGCTATTTTTTTCTATTGCTACTTTTTTTTTTTTTTCCCTTAGACGGTTGGCTGGCAACGACCTTTCTTTTATCCACCCAAAGGCCTTGTCTGGGTTGAAAGAACTCAAAGTTCTGTAAGTAATGCAATTTTAGAGTTTCACAGCTGGCTGTGTATTTTCTTTCTGCATAGTCAACATGCTTGGAGCTAGGTTAAGCACAATTTCTTTTAGTTCAGGATTAAAACATTTAAGGAGTAGCCAATGGGTAGTGTAGAAGACTAGAGGTTGATTTAGGCAACCTTATGTCTAGATAACAAAAGTTAGAATCAAAAGAATAGGTGTTCTGACCTCCATTGTAGACAGTTGAATGTTACGCTTTTTTGTGTGTGACAATCATATTTGAATCAAAATCTACTTAAGCTTTACTGGTAGAGTTTAGTTTCTACTTATTTCATAACTATAAGAACTTTGAATTAGTTGAGTTTAAAGAGAATGTCCCCAAAGAGTTCTAAATGTTAACATCATTTCAGAGCTAAAGGAAATTGATGCTATTTATTTGGCCTGAAAGGAATCAGGAAATCAGTTCCTGGCAGTAAGCAAGAGCTTGGGGTGTGGCAGACTGGGGACTGATATGATAGCCAGCCCCACTTCTGTACTTCCATTCTCAGTGATCCTATGAAGACACTAGCTCTCTCTGGTTCAATGAGCTAGGTGGGCTCTTTTCCACTCCAGTCTGTGGTCATGATTCATGCTAGCCAGTTATTTTATTAATGTGACTAGAAGTGGCTGTAGGCAAAAATTATAAAGGTTTCCCTTTCAGTACTGATCTGTGCCTCATTTCTGTAGGCCCTAATAATTACTAGATGGTGAGCCAGGCGTGGTGGTTGCTCAGCTTTAATCCCAGTTTTGGGAGACTGAGGCTAGGAATTGTTTGAGTCCATGGGTTCAAAACTGCTCCAGGCAACATAGCGATACCTAGTCTCAAAAAATAGCCAGGTGTGGTGGCACGCACCTGTAATCCCAGCTACCTGGGAGGCCGAGGCTAGGGATCACTTGAGTGCATGGTGTTTGGTACTACCCCAGGCAGCATAGTGAGATGTAGTCTCTTAAAAAAAAATATTACTAGGTGGTTAAAGCTCTATTCCTGTCCTGGTCACTGAGAACACAGCTGCTGCTCCCTAAAGAGCTCCCTCACAACAAAATTGGCTTTCCTTAATATGTGTTTCTGGGTTCTTTTTGATCCCAGTTTGAGAAGGCATTGGGAAGTCCATTGGGTTTGCTTATATGTCCCCATTAGCTTGCTGTACTTCCAAATTATAATGGACAGTGCCAAGAATAATAAACAATCACTTGGGTTACCCTTATTCCTGAGAGTGAGACAACCCCAGGACATGAGAATTACCCAGCAGGTTCATGTTGGGGATGTCTTGGAGTTTAATTTCGGGCTTTACAACAATCCTTTTGTGCAATTCTCTTTGTCCTGGGTGCCTTTTATTTTCACCAATGTTACCTTATATTGACATTGGAAATATTTTTTAGAAAGAAACAACACTCATTCTTCTGAGAAAAAATAGTCAACAATTGCTTGTGATTCACTAACCACAAATTTCCTTCCAGAACCCTCCAAAACAATCAGCTGAAAACAGTACCCAGCGAAGCCATTCGAGGACTGAGTGCTCTGCAGTCTTTGTAAGTAACATTTTGTCTTTCTCCCTTCTAGTATCATTGGGAGAACTCAAGTTAAAGGGAGAGTTTAGTTTTCTCACCTGGGATAAAATTGGGCATGGCTTGTCATGGAAATAGCCTATCTTAAAAAATAGCCTATCTCCCACTCATGCTGGGAGACAGCATCAGTGCCCACTTTTGGGTAGACTCCCATGAGCTTGTCTGTGGCTGGTGATCATCATCTCTTTGAAACCAGACTTGTGTGAGCATAGATGTTCTAGAGTCTTTTGCCATGGTGGTCAAGAAACAGTCACAAGAATATTAACAAATGGATATAGTTTCTTCTCATTTGTAGATATTGAACACACTGGGGGAGGTAGCTTAATCACTTGTGCTACCTTCATCCTAGGCTATTCTTTCTTTCTTAAATCCCTACCATCAGTTTTATGTATTTTTTCCATTTATGTTTCTTGAGTCAAATTTGGTTTCCATCATTGTATTTGTTTTAGGAGTTATAGGTTCAAATCCCTACAAAGGTATGTTTTTACACTGTCAGGTCTTTCTTTTTTTAAGGAAAGTTAATTTTATGTGCAGGGTTCAAATTTCTTCGCACTAATTTCAAAAGTTTTTTTTTTTAATAACACTTCACCCTCTTCTTTTTCTTTTCTTTTTTTTTTTTTTTTTTTTTTTTTTTTTTTTTTTTTTTTTTTTTTTTTTTTTTTTTTTTTTTTTTTTTTTTTTTTTTTTTGTTTTTGTGTGTGTGTGTGTGTGTGTGTGTGTTTGTGTTTGTGTTTGTGTGTAAGTAACATGAGCCTGGAGACCCTCGCTACTCTAACTTGGGTCTGCACACCCCTCTTTTCCTTGTAGTGGATCTTGGGGTAGGACAGGTGTCAGCAGTGCTATCAAAAGGGCCTTGCCAGTACCCAGAAGATGGTGAAGAAACTGCCAGTTTCACATTAAATTTACAGAGATTTGTTAATGACCAGAATGCATGTTATAGAAGGTGTGTTGTTTGGGCTACAACTTTAGAAGATCCAATTCCTCTGTCTTTAAGTGCATTTTAAAGGCAAAAGCTGAGAAACACTGAAGGAAAGTTACTATAATTAGACTTTTGCCAGAGTTAAGGAAAGCCCTTTGCATATTTATCAGAATGTTTAGTAGAATTCCCAAACAGTCCTATCTGGTTTTGAATCTCCACTTTGCTACTTACTAGCTGTGGGATGTTGGACAAATTGCTTAAAATTTGCTGTACAGTGGTTTGTTCATTACTTACCAGGCACTTTAATGCATGAAAAGCACTTATCACGGTAACTGACATGTAGTAAGTACTTAGCAAACATTTATGGAGTCTAGTAATACTAATAATGATGATGACATAGTTTATCAGTTCTTTGGTTATGAATTTACTAGTTCGTGTAAGTAGGTGATGAGAATGTCTGAAAATAACAAAAAAGTATTCTCCAAAACAAAAAACATTGTTAAGTTTGCTATTTTATGAGAATAATGAATGCAGACTTCTATCATCAGCTTGTGTCTTAATACTAAATACAGTAGGGTGAAGGCATAGTTACTCTTAGACTACCTGCAGCACAACTAATAGAGGGAGATAGCAAAAATACAAGTTTCTAGGACATATCCTCAAAGTAATAATGTTTTCTCTTGAAAGGTAGGATCCAAGAAACTGTATTAGAAAGTTTCTTCAGCTGTTTCCCATGTACAGGGAAATTTTGAAAATCACTCTGAATAAAAAATTGCAATAGTAATCACATTCAGATGTCTTGGGCTATAAACTTAGGATTTAACCACATCTTACACACCACACACACACACACACAAAATTGTATTAAGGTTGTTTTTTATTCCCTTTGGGATAGCTGTAAATGTCAGCCTTTGTAGGAAATACATATGAGTTATAGAAGACTTGGATGAAAAGGTTTGAACTCCTTGTCACCATTTGCTCTTACCTGTACCAAAACCATATCACTAGAAATTGTAAACTGCAGATTACCTTTTGATTTTAGATTAGATATTCTAGTAGTAAGTGGGAAGTGAATGTGAAAATAAAAGTATAAACTAATAAAGCATATCATATGTTGTAAAGGTTAAACTTTAAAACCTATCAAATGTCATAAACAAGGAGTATCCGGGTATTGGTCATTTGATTTCTAGTTTAAATAGATATTTACGTTACAAAAATACATGAAGTAACTCATTTTGACAAACTGCTCAGTCACAAAATATAAGGATTTGTTACTAACCATAACTAATGAATTGAGCAAATTATGAGTAAGACTCAGTAAAGTTGTTGGAATAAATTTCTTCATAGGAGCTATTTTACCTCCATGGGACTGAATTAATTAGACGTTTTTATAGTTTTCATTTTCTTTTGCTTTTTCAGAATTCATTTAACATAGACTTCATGCAAAATTTATATAAAACTTTTATCATTTCCGGCGACTTAATGATCAAAATATTTCAGTCATTTTGCTTAGTGCGAAGGCTGAAAACGAGAAGATAAATCTTTTTTGAACTTGAACAGAAAATTTACCAAGGAGACATACAAATAGATTCTTGATTTGTAGTCAGTATATGCATTGAAGCACACATAACATTTATTAGTAACCTCAACTTAATGATCAAAATATTTCAATCATTTTGTTTAATGCTAAGGCTGAAAAAGAGAAGACAAATCTTTTTTGAACTTGAACAGAAAGTTTGTCAAGAAAACATACAAATAGATTTTTTATTTGTGGTCAATATATGTATTGAAACACATAACATTTATTAGTAATTTAAATGATTTAAAGTGCTTTTTATAGAAGCCTTAGGTTTCTGCTCTAATATGTTTTTTTTTTTTTTCCCAAAGCATATTGTACTTCTCACTCATTGAATGATTTGCATAAGTTTAAAATATTTACAAAATAAAGAGGAATGGCAGGGGAAAAATAGTTTGTTTGTTTTTTTTTTTAAGACATTGGGATTTATATGTACAGAAACACAAGGAGTTATGTGTCAGTCGTATTTCATTTAAGAAGGAAATGTTCATGGGTTTGTTAGCATAGTGGGTGTAGTGGTCAAGTTAGATACAATTGAAATTCTGTCCTGGTGTAAAACAGTCTTATCAGCACTTGAGTCAGTTTGAAAATCTGATCTTCAGACCTGAATTACATGAAAGATTTCTTTGTGGTTTTGAAGTAGGCTTAAAAGGAGCAAAGTTCATTAGGGATTAAAATTGACCAGAAGTGGTTTGATGCAAGTGTGTGATGATGGCTAGAAAACTTTAAAGCAAATGATTGGTATTACCAAACATGTAGCTTAACAACTTTCCACGAAGCCCAGGAGAATGGCTACAGTACTGCCTCCATGGGATGTTAAAATGACATGGTGGAATTAGCTTTGCTAGAATTTTTTTCTCTTACATTCCTTCACAGTTATCGGATATTAAATGGTATCAAAGACTTCATTCCTTAGGTGTTTACAATAGCAAAATCTAACTATTTTAAACTAGAAATTAATTAGCAAAATAATACTATACAGTTTGTAGTGTTTGTAAGGTAGAAGTAGAGAGAAAATGGAGATTAGCGTTACACTGAATAGGTGCCTATTGATAATAGATTTTCATGAGTAAATGTCTGAATATAGAATTTAAGGCAAGAAAATATTATGTTTCACTAAGATATAAAATAGACTAGAGAATAAGAAATAGACGCACATTTTAAAGGGAAAAATAGTAAGGGAGTTCAATGAATGCCTTCTTAACCTTTTAACTAAAGTATATGTCAAGTAAGTTGTTATCCCTTATGGCATGGAGTTCAAACGGTAGAACATTGTAAGCTCCACACAATGGCTCCAGTTTGTGAGCTGCTTGGTGCCACTGACTGCATGCATCTCTTGAAAGAATGTGTTACAGTATTTTCTTGGTCTCTTGGGGATGAATACAATAGTGTAGGTGATGGGAATACAAAGCCCCAGTTCTAAGACAATTTCTCTGTGAAACATTGATCTGGGTGAAAGTGCAGTTTTTTTCTTCATGGGTGTGCCACCAATACCAAGTGTGCAGTGAGGCATAGGGATTAACAATTTGAGTCACCACAAATCCTTTTTCTCATTTAACTTATTTAAGGGTTCCAATTTTCCTAATTTCTTTCGTCTGATCTCTTATTCATGTATATAACTTTCAATTTGCCGGCATTTGTAGCACAGAGGAAATTGTGCCTGTGCTTTTCTTTCTGTATTGCTGTTTACACAGAAGCTAGAGTTGCATTACTGTCTTAATTCAAAACTGCCCTGGTTATCTTGCTATGTCAGCGATCACTTTTTTGGTGGTACTTGGCATAGAATTCTGCAGGAGCAACAATGGTAGACGGTATCCTGAGCTTAGTTTAAAAGGGGACTTAAAACTTTCCTTATTTTAGTATTTTACTGTATCTTCAAAAAACACTTTTAAAGAGAGGATTTACTTTCCATGGGGTGCTCTGTGTCCATGTCAGGGAATTTGAGTCATTATTTTGATGAAAATGAATGGGCACTACATCCATATGATAACTTAAACAATACAAAGTTCTTTGACTGAGCAACCGGGGTTGCAGGGGAGGGAGAGGATTACAGTGACTTCAATTTATACTTAAACTACAACCCAAATTCCTTACCTGGCCTGCAGGAGTCTGCTAACCTTGTCCCCGTTTTCATTCAGAGCCTTGTCTCGGGGAACTCTCCACTCCCTTTCTCCTGATTTCTGTTCAGCCTGACCTTCTGAAAGTTGCTGGGGTCACACCCAGGTAGTTTGTGCTCCTGAGTCCCTGCCCATACTCCTCCCTCCTACTGTTCCTAGCTCCCTCTGAGACTTGGTGTTGCTCATAAATCAAATTTCAGTTTAAATTGCACCTTCTTAGAGATGCTTTTCCTAACCAATGCATTTTTAGTAACTACCATTCTCCTTGAGCCTCTTGTAATCTTTATCCCAGCACCCTGTTTATTTACTTCACAGTACTTTTATAAGAACTTTATAATCATCTTTCAACTTGTTGATTGTATTACATGTCACCTCCTTCTAGAATGTCTCTTGAGGGCAGACCTCATCACGCCTGTAGTGTTAGCCATTTTATCTTTTGTGATTAACAAGATGCTCAGTATAATGTTGTCGAAAGAATTTCAAATGACTGTTAGCTCCATGTAGAGTTTAATGACATTAACTGTTTAGCTGTCATTATATGATTAGGTGTATGATTATATATTGGTGTCTCTCTGTTCCTAGGTAAAATAACCTTGAGGTTATGAAGTGTGTGTGTGTGTGTGTGTGTGTGTGAGAGAGAGAGAGAGAGAGAGAGAGAGAGAGCAAGAACACATTCCTATCCACTCATGATTTCCCCTAAATTGTTCCATTCCATTACTTTGCCAGTTATCCCATAGAGGATGCCTGTCTCTTCTCAGGAGTATCTTCTAGAAATGTTTGTTTCTAAGTGGATTCTCTTAAGGCAGTGGCTTGGTTTCCTAAACTCTCCTTTAATAAGTGCCCTTTTAGTTATCTTAACTGAAAAAACAAAACAAAACAGAATACAACTCCCATCAGATCATCCCTGGGACCAAGGATCTTTAATCCCTGCTAAGGAGCCTCACCTCTGGTAAGGCTATTAGTTGGGGAAGGAAGGGAAAGGGAGTAACAAAGAAACAAGGACATACAAAACCCACTCTAAAGTCAGAATTTCTTGAACTTGAATGCTGCCAAATTCCATTTCTTTAAAAATATGCTGTCATTTTGACATTTTATCTATTTTTCTGAATTTCCTAATTTTCCCTATACCTGTGAGGTGTGAATTCATAGGGATTTTTGAAGAACCTTCTCATTTGCTGGTGTGTACTGATCCTCATCATTTTAATACCACATAGTCTTTGTGTTGAAAAGCAATTATTCCCAAATTATCCCTGGTTAGGCCAAAAATAGCACAAAGAACTGAGTTTTCCAGATTTTCGAACTGGGACTTCATTTCACCTATGAGTCATCATCCCATTAGCAAGGTGTTCTTAATTCCAGAGTTTTTAGAAAAAATTAAAGTAACTTTAGAATCAAAATAACTGTGATCTGTGTAGCTTTTGAATTTTTTATATTGATATTGTCTCCTTTTGTTGATAATAGTTAATTTTGACAACCCAGTTTTCAAAAATGCTTATTAACTATGAGAAGAGGAAGATGTTGTTTTGTCGATATATGACACTGATATTCTTAATCTGTCTGGTGGTAGTAAGGATTGTTTGAGAATCTCTTGAAATGGTTCCATGCTACAAAATGTCTTTGGGTAAATAACTTCCTACATTTTTCCCTCTTTAAGAATATTTTTCCCATTTAAGAATATCAAACTTATTACCAGATGTTGCTAAAAATATAAGGTAACTAATTTCCTCAGTTTAGTTTCTTGCTGCTCATCTGCATTTTACAAAAATATGATTTTAAGTATAAAATTTTAGCTTGAGTTTTGTGAGCGGTTTCTATCTCATGCTATACTGCTCTGCTAGATGTTACTCTTTGTCTAGATTCTTGAAGGATTCAGATTTGGATGTATCCTTTTGTAATGAAGGAAGGGAAAGTACTGATTTCTGGATACTAGAAACTATTAGCTTTTGTGAGAACTTTTAGTGAAGTTGAAGAAAGCTGCACTGCTATGGCTATGGTCTTCTTTTATAACTCCTTATTGTTTGGAGAACTCTGATAGCCATTTAATGTGGATTGGCTCTGTCTACTAGAGTTTGCTATTGACCACTGTCTCTGTTTCTGTCAGGCGTCTAGATGCAAACCACATTACCTCAGTTCCAGGGGACAGTTTTGAGGGACTTGCGCAGTTACGACATCTATGGCTGGATGACAACAGCTTGACCGAGGTGCCCGTGCACCCCCTCAGCAATCTGCCAACACTACAGGCACTGACCTTGGCTCTCAACAAAATCTCCAGCATCCCTGACTTTGCCTTCACCAACCTTTCAAGCCTAGTAGTTCTGTAAGTATCCACCCCTTTTAGTAATATATTTGTGTTAATGTGGGAGCAAATCAAATGTCTTATTACAAATTATTATGAAAAGACCTTGCTTATGATGCTGTTACAGAGCTGCTGTGTGTGGGAGTTGGCCTTTTTACAAAATTATACATGTTGACTCTTAAAAAACAAACTAGGATAAGTAAAAAAAATTAATGCCTGATAGCTGTTGAATCTCTAAAATATGTCATCATTTGTAAACATGAGAAGGAGTCGGGCTGTTTTTAAGCAATGGCACAACCGGTGTATGCACAGGAAGCCAAGTTATTTTGAGAGGCTCATGGAAAAGAAATTTCAGTGGTATATCGTGTTTTAGCCAGCTTGTCTGTTCAAAAGGGTTTCTGTGTTTTCTGTGTTCCTGGTCTTTGAAAACTTGGGCATAAATAAGTGGTATTTCTTGTAAAATCTGTTGCTTCTTTTCAAATGCTTTTCACATACTTCCTATGATGCCATTCCCCTCACCTCCTCTAGGAAGACTCAGTAGAGTTTTACTTCATGTACATTAAAGCTCATCAAAACTTTTGTTTTGGTGGGTAAATACTAAAGAATCTATAGTGTATAATGCCATTTTTCTACTTGAGATAGTTTATGTCTCCATTGATGTTCTGTTTTCAGTATATCCAAATCTGTGCAGTGTATGTCAAGTGATAGCTAGCCAATACTGTGTTTTCCATTAGTCATTTTAAGTTAAAAATGTTCAGCAAAACCATTCCTTTATTTAAGTCACAGACATTTGATGCATAAAGCTTACAACAGTTGCTGGTGGCTGGTGTTAAAAGTCCTTTCTATGCTTTTTTCCATAGGCATCTTCATAACAATAAAATTAAAAGCCTGGGTCGGCACTGTTTTGATGGACTAGACAACCTGGAGACCTTGTAAGTTTATTCTGATTTCAAATGATCACATGATAGTGACAGTGTAATTTTTATTTCAATGCAGAAAAAGCAAAAAATAATGATTAGGATTTCAACTCAATTTATTTTACTAAATGACTAAATCCTTGCCGTCGAATAACACAGGAATGCAGATCTAAGCTTATAGTTTGAAAATAGCTCACAAGTTAAAACTTGATATTTTGTTCAAAAGTCCACATTAAGAATAAATGCTGTTCAGCACTATTTGTAATTGCAAGGACTTGGAAACAACCTAAATACCCCAAAACAGATGACTGGATAAAAAAAAATGTGGTATATGTATACAATATATATATTACTCATCAATTAAAAATGGCAAATTTGATGATTTTATGATAACATGGATGTACTTAGAAGAAATCATATTAGCAGAAACAAGTCAAAAAGAAAAAGACAGAAACCAAGTGGTTTAACTAATATATGGGATATAGGTTAAAAAACTAATAAAAGCCATGAGGAAAAGTCAAAACAAGCTAACCACCAAACTGAAGCATACAACTTTTGGGGCAGGGGTGGGGCGGGGGAGAGGAGAGAATGGTTGGGGGGGGGGGTGTTTGAATTCCTGGGATTACAAAGATGTGAGATTTGTATATAAACAATTTTTTTTGAAAAAAGTATAAATGCATTTCAATGTGCTAAGCTGTATAGCTTTTGCAAAATTTTTGATTTGATAAAATGATAGTTTTGGAACTTTAAAGCTTACAAAATTAATTCTCGAAAACATTTTGGTTTTTCCTTGTTGTGAATTGTCTTACTAATTGTTAGTAAGTTAGTCTTGAATCTCTGTTTTCATGTCATTGAGTTTTCAATTTTGCTTAGGATACTTTTGTTATTTTTACTAAAATATTTGGGAATTCTGGTTTCTTTAATTGTAGGTTGCACCACTATGGACAATATACATTGTGCATCTGGGTGTTAAATCACAGTACACTCTTTTGTTGCTTTAGTTCATATTGGTTACTTTTATTCAAAGACTCATAATATTTGACATAGTGGTATTGTAAATGTTTCAGAGAATGTTCAATTAGATGGATGAATGACATCTGATTGCAATGTTTGTGGTTTTAATATTTTTTCAGTGGAGTTTTCTGGTTAACTTAAGTTAATGAGAAGACTTAAAGTCTTTTTGTATCTATGAATCTACCGTCCTATCAAGTCATTAAAAAGATAGTGAACATCATGGATGTTCGAAAGACGAAGCCTTTGAAGAATATAGTTCCAAGCTCAGTTTTCCTTTTCTAAGTGTGCAAATACCAGTGTGACAGAAGACCACATGGATCATCTATACTAACTCAATTATATCAGATTCAATCTCCTTTCTATTTAGCTTCTGAGGCTTTTGTTTATTGCTTTTCTTAGATAGAAAAGTAAAATAGGGCTCTCAGGAGCTGGGCTTTGTGTTACTGTCATTCTGAAATCAGCTATGCCAGCCAATCCTATACCAACATGCTCTTTAGTTTAAAAAGATGAAATACATTCAGAAGTCAGGTTTTATAGACAGCTTTTCTCTTTCCTGTTAATGTAACATTTTCAGGTATTCATTAACTGCTTAACAATAATACTTGTGTGACTCTACCCTGTTCTTTCTTTCCATATTTATCTCAGGTCATCCTGTGCGTGGCTAAATACATTCAGGGCTGAGAATCAGCCGACATGGCAGAATTTTAGAAAATCACTCTGAACCTTAAATGGAAACCTCAGATTTGGATCATTACCATTACTAAGTAGATATTGCATAAAATTTATTTTATGGTTAATTTCCTGAGAATTGCCATTCAGCTTATTTGCTTATATAATACCATCAGTATTATGTAATTATAATTCTTTGAACTTTTAGAATTGATTTAGATATATCATCAGAGAATTAAAATTCTTATATACTATTCTAAGAAACAGTTTGAATCAAATCCCGAAGAATTTGAATAGCAATATTTTAGGATAAGAAAGAGTACCATCCAAAGGATAAGAATTTTTTAAGAAAATTCAATGAAAATGCCTTATAAATTATGACTGCTCTTCATGCTCTTGCATATTTTCTTGTTTCTAGAGACTTGAATTATAATAACCTGGTGGAATTTCCACAGGCTATCAAAGACCTCCCTAGCCTAAAAGAACTGTGAGTATTGCCTTGCTCTCTTTATGGCTTAATATCCCTAGAACTCAGTGTTAGTATTCCAACAATGAGCTTTAAGGACATCTTTGTTCCATTACATGTACCCAAACACAAACAGATCAGAGAGATTATATCACTTTTAGCTAATATGGACAATATGGAACCGTAGATAACTGTATATGACTAGGTGCTGGTGAAAATAACACTTTAGCGTGTGTTCTCTTTTAGTACATATAGTCTGAGTCTCACTGGGGAGGCTCACTGTATTGGAGAGGTATACAGCAGAGTCTATGTAGAAGTGCTGAATACATAGAATAAATGAGTCATTCCAGAAGAAAACTTAATTGAGATCAATGGAAAAGGCATCACTAAAGAGAATACATTTGACTAGGCTTCCAAGACTGGGAATACTTAAATAAATGAAAGGGATGAGGTTGGATTTGTTAAAGGCAGAGATAAGAAAGTATATGGCATACCAGGAATTGTGAGTCATGGGTTAACAGTTAATATTGTAAGTTGCATTGTTTAAAGACTAAACACAGGCACAGATTTTGATAAAGATTTTGGGGTGAGAACACCTTATGATTCTCAGAGTCTAAAATTCTTTGAAGATAGAGCAACAGGTCAGTGTATGAAAGACCTGATACTGGCTAAAACTGTGAATTAGAACGACTATGAGCTTTAAAACTACGAGATGGAATTAAAAATAGTTTCCCTACATTTTTGAAGTTTTTGTGTACTTTCAGCTGTATTTTACACCATACTTATAAGCAGTAGGTATCTTATGTCTTAACTTATCTCACAGAGGATATGCATTTCAAAACGTTTTTCTCCTATTTTTTTAGGTTATTTCATAGTAATTCTATTTCTGTTATCCCCGATGGAGCATTTGATGGTAATCCATTCTTAAGAACAATGTAAGTAGTTTTAAAAGTTTCTTTTAGTATATGACCATGTAAAGCTATTGTGTATGATACCAAATACCCATATGAAGAGTGAAAATTCAAGATTTTAGAAGGATGGGCTTAGTGAATATAATATAGGTTTAGTGTTGAAATGTTCATGAACATATAAAAACTTTGCTTTTCTGTTTTACAGACATCTGCATGATAATCCTCTCTCTTTTGTGGGCAACTCTGCATTTCGCAATTTATCTGAACTGCACTCCTTGTAAGTAATATGCAAATTTAAAAAACAACCTGGGTTTTTTTTTTGTTTTTTTTTTGGTTGAGACTAAGTCTTGCTATTTTTCCGGGGTGCCTCGGACTCAGGCAGTCCTCAGCCTCAGCTTCTCCACATAGCTGGGATTACAGGCGCGCACCACCATGTCCAGCTATTTTTTGGGAACTAGGTCTCGCTATATGCCCCTTGCGGGACTCAAACTGCAATCGTTGGTCCCACTGTGGCTTGGGCTGCTGCTTCCAGGCATGCCCCACCATGCCTGGCCTAAATACCACCCACCATGCCAAACCTGGGTATTTCTATATCTGCTTCAGTGGAAAATCAGAGTATATTAGAGTAATGCCAGAAAACAAGATATTTCAATTTCTTTTCTATGGGTAAAGTTCAAATAACAATTCTGAAAATTTCTGATAGTTCTTATTTATGTAAACACCAAATTTTCACACTTTTAAGAGGGGAAACTGATTTTGAGATTAGACGAGTACTGTGGTTTCAAACTGTTTAAAAAATAATGAAAATATCATCGATGAAAACTTCTGATTTTAAATTCATTTTCATTTTCTTAAAGGGTCATTCGTGGTGCGAGCATGGTGCAGCACTTCCCTAATTTGACTGGGACTGGCCATCTGGAGAGTCTGTAAGTATGACTTGCTGAAGATGGATTGTGTAAAGATAGCACACTGGCCATGAAGGGTGTTACTGCTTTTTGGTGATAATGCTGGTGATGACTTTATGTCAATTCCTATCATTTCCCTTTGTGAATATTATGCATGTATGGAGATAAGGATATGTTGGGTTGGGGGTCGTAGTGTCAGGTAGAGTATAGCCTTGAATGTGGAGATAAGATCTTGAGTAGATTACACTGAAAATATAAGGCATTAACTGAGTGCCACATTAGAAGACTACTTTAGGATTTTAAGAAGTAGACTATCCCAGAAAGCTTCATGGAGGAGGTGCAGTATTTCAAAATTGAATCGTCAGGTTTGCCAGGATTTTTTATTCAGGCAGGATTTAGTAAAATGAGGAATATAGCGTATGAATGATCAAACATAGCTGGAATTGTCTGTTTATTGTGGAATAGCAAACAAAAAAAAGAAATTTGGGAAACTGGGCTGCAATTTTAACATGACAGGCTTTGAGCTTTGAACATTTGGTTATGGCACTACTTATCCATAGGCGGACTGGGAACAGGTTACAGATGCCTCCAAGTTCTTGATAATCTCAGTCCCAGGCAGCCAGGTGGAGACCGAGGTCTTTAGGATCTTCAACCAAAGGACCCTCACTACAGTATTTCACATGAATAGAAATGATTTTCACATGTGCCAAGCAGTAAGCTGTAAGAAGTTAGCATGGAACTAGATCATTTGAACTTTTCACGCAATTTAGTCATGTTGAGAATGCAGGGCACCTGCATATGTGGAGATAGAAAGGGAGAAGGGTGAGGAGGTGATGGCATTAGTTCATCACTGTAGTTGCCCCTTTTGGCCTGAAATTCCTTTTCTGTCCTCTGCATTATGCCATCCCTGATCTGCACAGTGGCAGTAAAGTTAGAGGAGGTCATCAGATGCTGGAGGAAGAAAAACAGGAATTGGTGATAGACTGTCAATGCTAACATAAAAAGGGAGGCAAACAAGACAATTTCAGAATGCCGAGTCAAATTGAACAAAAATGGGGTTTGGGGGCAGAATGCTATTATTTTTACCTATTTTGTGTGTGGGGGGGTGACAGAACTGGCAGCTGTTTGTGGAAATGCTGTGCCTGGGATTGGTGATGTTTGTCCATTTGAGAAATCAGTCCCATTGTCTGAATGATACTAACTTCTTGTATCACAGCTTTTCTGCATAACTATGAAAATGATATTCAGAGTAATTCACCTTCCCATATGCCTCTTTAGGGAGTAATTAGGCAGTGGGCTATGTCGACTGTGAGCTTTTGTTTTCCCATATAAGAATAACATTTTGTTTGCTATTTCAGCTTAAATTGTTTCTTAGGTGAACCTTGTTTCCCTCCCCCCCACAGGACCTTGACAGGTACAAAGATAAGCAGCATATCCAATAATTTGTGCCAAGAACAAAAGATGCTTAGGACTTTGTAAGTGAGATTTATTTTCTCCCATACCTACCTTTTACGTACTTATTTACATGTGTTGAGTTTTACTTCCACTGAACTGTTTTCATTAGATAATTTTAAGATATTATTATTTTTTCCCTTCACAGAAATAAATGGGTACTTTATGACTGCCAGGGTGGGTCGATTGGTAATGATTATTTGAATTTGGTTATATGTTTTATAATACATCTTGTGACTTCACTTAGAGCAGAGGAAAACCAAGCTAGCCGTGTCCTTCATTTTTTTTTTTTTTTTAAACACCTCATCCCAACTCCTTACTCTAGCTGCCCCAGAGTGTTAGCCTCTATTCCCTTCCTGTCCTATCATCTATAAAGGCCAACTTCTTCTCATATCAGGAACCATGAAGCATGAAGCTTTCCAAAAACATTTAAACTGACTTAGAAATTAAAAGTAAATAAAGATTGTAAAAATGTGGCAAGGACAAACAATTAAATTACTTAGTTGTTAATAAGTTTTCAGTAGAGGGAGATAGTAACAAAGTAAGTGACCAATTGATTAAGCAAGTAATTAAATAGTGTCATTGAATAGCAAACTTGATAGTCACGAATTGTGGAAAAACCACCATGTGATTAATTGAGAATTAACTACTTCCAATATTTGACAAAATGGAAATATCTTTAAAATGCAAGTATGCATATTCTTCCTATAAATTTGTAATTAAATAACTGTAAAAATTTGATAGCAGTATTATGGAACTATATATTATACTCCCATATTACTCCTTGAACATAATGTTTATTTTCCACATTAGATTTTATATCTAGTTTTATATACATAAAATAGATTTATATTATTGACAATATTATGTACTTGAAGTTTACAAATCTTAAACCTGTTTAAGTTAGGCTTTTTACTACAGTATTCTGGTAACAAAATTAATTTGTAATTCCCATTGTTTTAAGGGACTTATCATACAACAGTATAAAAGACCTTCCAAGCTTTGATGGATGCCATTCTCTGGAAGAAATGTAAGTTGATAATTGACTGACTTTTGACTGTGATGAATTGTTATTTCATTGAGCATTTCCTGTCACGCATGAGTGACTTTTATTTTAAGAAATTAAGAACTCTTATAACCAGGTATTCCTCTGAAGAAATATCAAACTCATACTAGGTGTGTTCATGCAGCCAGCTTTTATTAGGCACCTGTCTACCAGTTCTCTGAGACATGTTCAGGGTGGGCCAATGTATACCCACCCCCCCAAAAAAAAAATTTGTGGCTGTTGAGGAAATCCCAACATGACTCTCACATATTTGTTGTGGTCATCCTGTTTTCCCTTCTGAGTGGGATTGATAGAGAATGTGGAAAGTGTACCTTAATTCCCAGTGTAATTTGAAATGAAGTGCCAGTTAGGCTAATGCTTTCATCTTGTACATGGGGGAATAACAGTTCCCTTTCAACAAGAGCAATCACTGTTACATATGAATATTTAAACTTATTTAGAAAAGACTTCATTGAGAAATTGTATTTTTCAAAATGAAAAATAATCATTCCTCTCCCCCTAACCCACTCCTTTCTTCTTCCAGTTCTTTGCAGCGTAATCAGATTCACCAAATAAAGGAAGGCACTTTTCAAGGCCTGATATCCTTAAGGATCCTGTAAGTTTCTGTGTAACTATTAGAGATAACTAAATTTTTTGTCATTTATTACCTTTGTAGCGGATACATGGATATGTTTTTTTGTCTGTAAATATCAAAACTTGATCATGTGGTACTTTGTAAATAATCTGCTTTAAATATTTCGTGTTATTGGTTACTAGTGAGTGGAAAAAGGTCAATGTGTAGATGCAGATTATCTGTCTTCAAGGCATAATAATGAGGTTTGTTGATCCATTAGAGTGGGGCGGGGGGGCAAACCACAGCCTCTGGGCCAGATGCAGCCTGCCTCCTGTTTTTCTAAATTAAATTTTATTGGAACACAGTCAATTTTTTTTTGTTAAGTGTTGTGTAAAGCTGTTTTCATCATATAGTAAGGCAGAGTTGAATAGTTGCAGCAGGTCTGTGTTACCCCCGAGAGGTAAAAAACATTTACTATGTGTTCCTCTATAGAAAAACTGTTGACTTCTGCACTGGGTTGTCTCCCCTGACAAATACAGCTAACATGAAGCAGAAATCCTCATTGGAGAATTTGTGTGAGTGTAGATTTGTGCTGAGTGCCTAAACACTTGAGGATATAAAGGTGGCTGAAACAAACCTTGTCTGTCTTCATGGAACTTTAGTGCAGAAAACACAGTACACTAAATTAGTAAACATTTTAATACAGAAGAAAATGTGAAAAATTGACAGTGAAGTGTAATTATGTATCTTGAGTACTCTTTTTTCCAATTATCAACCATTAAGAAATTAAATATGCATTGGACTAGAAAATATTTTATTTGTGGTAGGGTTGCCAGATCTGTCTTTGTTGCTGACAGGCTTACTCTGGGTCTGGGCAAGAGAGAGGAAGAGGACTGGCTCCTAACCTGCCATCACTTCTAGAGCACTGATAAACCACCACAGTGAAAACCTAGTCTTTCCTGATTTGGAACCCACTCTCTGGAGTTTTCCTGTTACCCAGGAGATGTGTCATGGAGTTATTTTATTCAGACTTTAAATTTCCAATAAGACCTGGTTTAAGTGTGGTTTGAGATTACTTTTTGTTTTATTAACTCCCCGAATTCAGAATTCTTCTGGGTGTGTTCTCAGTATTACTTTGATAATGATAGGTTTTTATTTCCTGCTTGGGCAAAGAATGATATCTGAAACCTTCTGGAATGCTCTTGTTTACATATTGATTATTTGTCTTCTCGGGGAGCCTTATCACTAACCTTTGAGAAGGCAAATAGTAGGAAGCCTGTTTTTATTTTCAGATTTGTCAGGAGCTCAGTTTTATTTCATCTAGTTAATAGTACCAAAGGTTAAATCATATCATTTCTATTTTTGAACTTGTACCAGAATGATAAGGTGGAGAAAATTCACAACTGTTTTGAGACAGATACCAGCTAAAGCCACTGCTACATGAACACATTCCACGGGAGAGAAATAGGAGAGGAATACCATGTAAACATAAAAAAATGTTGTTGGACAAGATTAAAGATCTTTGTTCTCTCTCAGGGATGTCTGTCTACCTTACTTGTAGTCAAAATAACTGCATTTTGAGTTAATTTGAGAATGTTAACGTGTTATTCTTATAATTGTAGAGATCTGAGTAGAAACCGGATCCATGAAATTCACAGCAGAGCCTTTGCCAAGCTTGGGTCAATAACTAACCTGTAAGTTGATGATTTTACGCAATAGTAACACAAAAGTAGTAAATAGTCTACAGAAATCTGTCTTATCAAAATACGTTAATATTTTTCTGGTTAGTCCTTCCTTGTATAAGTGCTAAGCAGCAAGCTTAGCATAAGGAATGGCTTCTAATAACATGGCAAGATGAATATTTGACTTGTATTTTCAGCACATCAGAACTTCCTCTTAGAGCTTTAGTGTATTTATGATGTTAATGAATATACAGATATTTATATTTGTATCTTAGGAGTTAATTAGAAGTCTCATTCACTTTGTAGAGACATAAGCTTCAATGAATTAACTTCGTTTCCTACGGAAGGCCTGAGTGGGCTCAATCAACTGAAACTTGTGGGTAACTTCAAGCTGCAAGAAGCTTTAGCAGCGAAAGATTTTGTTAATCTCAGGTGTGATTTTGCTTGTTTTCTCTTTTGTTGAAGTTATAGTAGTCCCTCAAATTCTAGAGTGGGCTGTTAACCTAATTTTCTGGGAGGTTATTGTTGAAGAGTATCTGCCAACCCTCACAAATTTGGTAAAAGTAGAACATGAGCATCCTCCCATAGCTTTTAGAGACTTGAATTTGAAGCCCTTTATGTTGTCAGAATGATAATAAAATTATTCATTTGACATATATTTAATAGTGAGTTTGTTGTTAGTAACAAGATGGCAGAAACCACTCAAGTGTGAACTTAAAAAAGCGTTACTACATTGCCCTCTTTCTTCCCAGACACATTGTAGTGTCTGGGTGGGGAACATCATTAGATAGAGTAGGGAGAGGGCTGGGAAATATTATTTACAGGAGAAGAGAATAAATGTTTTCACTAGTTATATTAGCAAAGTAAATGGATTTAGTGGAATAAAGTGACAACTTGGGGCATTAATTTTAAATGAAAATACCAGTTCCATATGATAAGTTGGGTGTGGTTCCTTCATTTATAAAAGGAGTCAGATAAGATTGTACTTAAAAAAATGCAGTATTGCTATGATTTTTACAACTGGTCTAATTTAAATGTAGCTTTTAAATGCCTTTCTTGTATTAGTGGAAAAACTCTTGGTATCCTTCAATATCAGAGCTCTTTTCACAGGCAAGGAAACTGAGGCCCCTAGATAATGACCACCCTAAGTTTGTGACAGGCAGGTTTTTCTGACTCCTAGGTTGGGACTTTAAAAGATAAAATGCATTTTTTTGAAAAAAGAAAACAAAGCAAGAGCATGTCTGTACAGTTGTTATTACAATGTGGTTTTTCCAATTTTTCCCAGGTCTTTATCTGTACCCTATGCCTACCAGTGCTGCGCATTTTGGGGTTGTGATTCTTATGCACATGTAAACACAGAAGATAGCAGCCTCCAGGACCACAGTGTGGCAAAAGACAAAGGCAAGTGCAGGAAGTTTTTCATCTAGAACTTTTCTATAAGGCATTAATCAAAAGTCTGTTATTGTGTATTTTGTGAAAGATCGACATGAAATGTGTAAGAAAAAGCTCATTTATAGTGTTAATTGACATCCTAAACAGTATGGATAAAAGACTACAGATTGCAGGGAAATGTGTTTCTTTTGAATGACCTAAAACATTAATGAAAAGTTTATGTTCTGTGTTCAGGTCTCACTGATGGGGCAGGTGTCACAAGCAGTGCTGAAAATGAAGAACACAGTCAAGTAATCATCCATTGTACACCCTCCACAGGTAGGCCCAACACACATCACTGTAGTTTCTTACTTTCAGTGAACATTAGACTGATAAATCTAAAACTATGATTTCTGTAGTAGGGTAGGATGATGTCCTAGGGTCGTCTAATTCCATGTATGATCTGTGTTCCAAAGGCTCAAGCTTTTCAAGCCGAGGCCCTCTGAGCCAGGATTTTGGTGGTAACAAGCTCCTCAGAAGGAGACTCTGCATGTTCAAGTTTGAGAGGCAGTTTCTCTGTTCTCCTTTAACTTTGGGTTGAGGACGATAAGTTACTGGTCGCTGAGGATTTCTTCAGTCTTTTCCTTTTGAAAGAAAATATGCAGCGTTTCCGTTTCTGTTTTATTTCACTGAACTCTACTAGACTTGAGAAAGGTACTAAATTGACACACCTTTAGACATGGCAGATTCAGAATCTTACTATAAATTAAGTAATTGGTCAAATTCTGCTGGGAAGTTGATTCCTGTTTTAGTGTAATGATAGGATGATCTGGATATCAGTGTTCTAAATCAGAATAATTCACTATTATAGTTTCTTTAATGATTACTGCTGAATTTTGAGCTTCTTGGTGGACTGTGGATGTATTCTTTTAATTACGGTGCAGAGTAAGATTTAAGTTACCAGATGAGTGATTGACAAGAAATATTTTAATTCATTTTATTTACTTAATATATTAATTGCTGATAATCAAGGGCTTGCTCCACTGGGGTATCTTTTGTTGGATAGTTTCTTTAGGAACTGACAATCCAATGAAAAGGGAATAGCTTTGTTAAAGGGGAGACAAAACATGAACATGAAGGTTTTATTTCTTCCACACTGAATTTAAACTTTGGGATCAATCAGGAAGAAAGGTGGTCTATACTCTTCTCCCCAGGCTGCAGTTGGGATGAGCCTTTTCCACTGTCACAGTATCACAGACACCACTGTACACACTACAGAGGCAGCAAGTGGAGGGCAGGCTTTGAAATGCTTTACAGAATATGACTAATTGCCTGGCATTTCAGAAAAATAAATGAGAACAATTGCAGCATATAGTTTACTTGTGCAAGCAAAATTTTGTTTTTGTTTTTCTTTACTAATTTTTAAATAAAACAGTTGTCTTTGTGATATAACTGGCATGTCAGAGTCAGTTACTGGAACATCATTTAGCTACTAAATTAGTTGTAATACCCTAGTTTAAGTTTCATAGGGTTTTATTGGACATAGCTTTGTATGAATTGTTAACACTAGTGTGGTTTTTCCTAACTATACTATTTTACTGAATAATCTTTGTTGATTAAACATTTTGAAATTTCAGTTTCTCTGAATGAAAAGTGGGAATAATTATATGTATCTTAAATTTTCTCATCAGTTGCCTTTGAAAGCAGTAAGAAATGTACCAAAAAAAAAAAAAAAAAAACATGTATAGAGGCAGAATTACTGTGAAGTATTAAGACTGGGATAAAAGGAGCAAAGGACCTAGCACTTCCTAAAGACCAAGAGTGTACCTAGTATGCTTCTAGGTACCTCCTGTATGTAATTTTTACTTAAGCTACCTATTGCTGTGAAATAGGCATTATTATCTACAGGTGAGAAAATTGAAGTTTGTGGAGATTTAAACTGCTGTCAAGTAAAAGCAAGTTATGAACCCTTAAATCAAATCCTAGTTTATAGATTCTAAACTCAACATCAAACACTCTTCATGTACTTGTGCTGTGTATATTAACCTAGGTGTAAGAAAAATTCAAAATTTTCCTTTATATTTCATATGACTTTATGGCATTCTTAATAAAGGAAAACAGAATGAAATAAAAATAGCCTAGTCCAATGACTAACCTATGTATGCAAGCAATAATCTTTTCAGTTTGGTTCAGTTTAGTTTGGTAGCAGATTCAACAATTTGGCTAAACTGTTTTTTGTTTCTTTATCAAGCTGGATCATATGGAAATAGTGTTTTCTAAATCTTTTTATTTTTCTCATTTTAGGTGCTTTTAAGCCCTGTGAATACTTACTGGGAAGTTGGATGATCCGTCTCACTGTGTGGTTCATTTTCTTGATTGCATTGTTTTTCAACATGCTTGTCATTTTAACAACATTTGCATCTTGTACATCGTTGCCTTCTTCCAAGTTATTCATAGGCCTGATTGCTGTGTCTAATTTATTCATGGGAGCCTATACTGGCATCTTAACATTTCTGGATGCTGTGTCCTGGGGCAGATTTGCTGAATTTGGCATTTGGTGGGAGAGTGGAAGTGGCTGTAAAATAGCTGGGTTTCTTGCCATTTTCTCCTCCGAAAGTGCTATCTTTTTATTAATGTTAGCAGCTGTGGAAAGAAGTTTATCTGCAAAAGACATAATGAAAAATGGAAAAAGCAATCATCTCAAACAATTCCGGATTGCTGCCCTTTTTGCTTTCCTGGGTGCTGCTGTCGCAGGCTGTTTTCCACTTTTCCACAGAGGGGAATATTCTGCATCTCCTTTGTGCTTGCCATTTCCCACAGGAGAAACACCATCATTGGGATTTACTGTAACCTTAGTGCTATTAAACTCACTAGCATTTTTATTAATGGCCATTATCTACACTAAACTTTACTGCAACTTGGAAAAAGAGGACCTTTCGGAGAACTCGCACTCAAGCATGATTAAGCACGTCGCTTGGCTAATCTTCACCAATTGCATCTTTTTCTGCCCAGTGGCATTTTTTTCATTTGCACCGTTGATTACTGCAATCTCTATCAGCCCTGAAATAATGAAGTCTGTGACTCTTATATTCTTCCCACTGCCTGCTTGCCTGAATCCAGTCCTGTATGTTTTCTTCAACCCCAAATTCAAAGAAGACTGGAAGATACTGAAGCGATATATTACCAAGAAAAGTGGATCTGTGTCCGTTTCCATCAGTAGCCAAGCTGGTTGTGTGGAACAGGATTTCTATTACGACTGTGGCATGTACTCCCACTTGCAGGGCAACTTGGCTGTGTGTGACTGTTGCGAATCATTTCTTTTGACAAAGCCAGTATCATGCAAACACTTAATCAAATCACACAGCTGTCCTGCACTGGCAGTGGGTTCTTGCCAAAGACCAGATGGCTATTGGTCCGACTGTGGGACACAATCAGCCCACTCCGATTATGCTGATGAAGAAGATTCCTTTGTCTCAGACAGTTCTGACCAGGTGCAGGCCTGTGGACGAGCTTGCTTCTATCAGAGTCGAGGATTCCCTTTGGTGCGCTACGCTTATAATCTCCCAAGAGTTAAAGACTGAATGAGTATGTTCGTAACCGTTTTCCCCCATCAACCAAAATCACAGTGTTTATAGAGGGAAGCCTAGTCTGATTTTTCATCTGGGAAGCACTTCTGTGATCACTGACTGGTGTCATTTAAAGAAGGATAGTTTATTTCAGTTTATTTCTGAAACCAGACATTTTCCAAGAACAAGTGCCGAAACTATCAATTGGTGGAAAAGGTGATGTCCACGCAGTGTGTGGTCTATTTAAAATGAATCTGTAACTTGAAAAAGATGTTGTGTATATCATAGCAATGTAACATTAGGTTTTTTGGTTCCATAAGAAGCAAATTTGTACCTATTTGAATTAAGCACAGATAAAGAACAGCTGTTAATATTTTTTTAAGAATATTTTAAAGTGATTTTATATAACCGAAGAAAAAGTCATGCTAATTTTATCTAATGTTTTCATCATTAATCTCAGGACAACTTACTGCAGGGCCAAAAAGGGACTGTCTCCCAGGTAGAACTGTGAGAGTATGTTGTAGGCATTATCTTATTGCATTTTCTACTTTTGTCTTTGACATAACAGAATTGTAGAATCGTAAATTTTGTTTCATTTATAACTTTGAAACCTGAAGATGTTTTTAAAACAATATTAACAACTGTTAGATTTAAAAAGAATAACTGAACATTTGTTTTCGGTCATTATGTATCACTTTGGTGTGGTACCAGGAGTTATTTCTTCAGTGTTTTGTGATCACACTACTAAGAAAAACTAAAGGACTGTTTGCTAGTTGGGTTTATTAGTAGGTTTTACTAAACTATTAAGATGGGATTTGAGTAGTAGCTAAGGGATTTTATGGCTCCCTGTAATGTTCCCAATTAATAAACACTTCCTAATATATTGGCTCTACTTTTATCTTCCAAATTTTGTTGGTATGTTATCTACTTGTAGTTTGAATTATACAGAAAATAAACTGTGATAAACAATTGCATTTAGTTGCAAGATTGGGAGTAACTGACACAAAGCACTTACATTTTTTTCTTAATGAGCTGGATTCTCCTGAACCCATAATGGAAGCTTCCAAACATTTCCCCCATACTGTGATTCACGAAAGAGCCCATTCAACAGCTCAAACGATGTTTTCTTGTGAAACAAGATACATATGTCATTAAGAGAAAAAAAGGAATAAAGTTGGGGTTTCTGTCTTTGAAAATTAAAAATTTTACAAAAGTTCATTAATGAGAATCTTAATGGACTTTTAACATGTCACTATGTGGAGTCTTAAAATTATAAATGTTTGGTATGATTTTTGAACAATTTGCTAAATCAGTAGCAAACCCACTGCCATAAGAGTGATTCAGGATATACTAAAAGACATTAAGCTAGATTACAGTTTAATAACTAAACTGTACATAATGTGCATATAATGAATTTTTATCTTATGTAAATTATTTTTAGAACACAAGTTGGGAAATGTGGCTTCTGTTCATTTTGTTTAATTAAAGCTACCTCCTAAACTATAGTGGCTGCCAGTAGCAGAATGTTAAATTGTGGTTTATATACCTTTTTGCATTGTAAATAATCTTGGTTGTACATTGTCAGTGTAATAAAAACAGAATCTTTGTATATCAAAATCATGTTTGTGTAAAATGTGGGAGGGATCTATTTACAATGTGTTGTAATTTTGTAAGGCCTACTATTCACAAGTTTTTAAAATTACTCTCATGTTTGTATATTTACATATATGATAAATATTAAATCATAAATTGGTTAAAATATTAGCTAAAAGGTTTTTTTCTCACATATTCAAGTTACTGAGAACCTCATTACATTGATTTAAAAAAGTAACATCTAAAATATATGGTAAATTGTGCTATATACCTATGGTAGGAAATATTGTATGTGTTGTTTTGAATTATTAAAGTTATTAGAAAGCAACCTACTTTGCCATAATTTATAGTTAGGTATACTAATGAAACTAGTGTAAAAGTAAGCAGATTTAAGTGAAAAATTTAAAGTGAACGATATGAGAATAAATGTGAATACTTGGCTGAAATTTAGGAGTAAGGTTTTACTCAAATCTGAACCAAATTTATAGAAAACAAATTATAAAATTTAAGATATACACCAATTAGATCTTTAAAAGAAAATGATTTTTAAAAAATCTGTGTGACACCTATTGCCCATATTCTTAGAAATAAGTTAGTATACCCGACCAAGCCCTCATATTACAGACTTATGTAAGAGGACTAAGGAAATTTTAGTGAACACCTAGGTCACATTGCAATTTGGAACCCAAGCCAACATTTAGTTAATATGAGATTTTAAAAAATAAAAAAAGTTGTTTCAAATTTTAGTATTCCTGTAACAAGTCCTTTAACAAAAAGTAGAATAGCGTCAATTCCCTTCCTTTTATCACCACAGCCCTCTCATACCAACCCACTATTATCAACATCACATGGCAACCCTTGTTTCATCATCAGCCTTTCACTAACCATTCTACTCCCTCTGCCCCTTTCATTATTTTGAAGCAAATCTAAGACTTTCTTTTATCTATAATGGGCATATCAGAAATACATTTTTAAAGGTTGCTTAATGGATTGTTCTAGAGCCAGTTGGTATATGGCATTGTTTTTGTAACAAACAGAATTTTAGGCAAAAGTTACTCTTCATTTACACAAGACTACAAAAGTCAGCAAAAAATACAAATTTTCTCAATTATGCCATCAAAGTGAAAATTAGGGAGTAATAAGCAATTAAGTCAGTACCCTGAAACAAAGGAAGAGGCCCTCTTTTGAACTTACTCATGCTTTTACATACGTCTACTAAACTTGGTAAGGGCTTCTCAGTCCCCATAATGAAAAGGCACTGTAAGGAAAGAGATCACAGGACTCCAGTATGTTCAGGCACCAGCGCAACAATGCTCTTTGCCTTAGAGTGCCTGTGTTGCTAGACCATAATGCAATAGCTGGCATAATGATCATAAGGAATAACTTTGTAAAAGGAGGCAGAGAAGTACATAAGAGCGTGATATGTTTAGAAAAGGAGGCAGAAAAGTGGGTAACATTTTAGTTTCTTATTCCAAGAGGTTAAAATGGACCCTTCAGGGTTTGACAATTTACATTCACCACTTTGTCCTATACTATAAGCTTGGAAAGTGAATGGCATAATAAAACCATTTCCCTATTTTACAGTCAGAATTCAGAAAGGTCAAGCAGCTTGTTTAAGAATACCTAATGGGACAAATCACTTTTTCAAATGCAGGTTCCTTAATTGAAGGTTATGTCTGTTGGGAATAGCTTCTCATTTTGCCTATATTAGGAAGCCCTAACTTGGCTCAAGTCTTTTTGATGCTATTGTTACTGGTTCTAGGGATGGTCTCATAAAAGGTTTCTAGCAAATATGCCAATACTAAATACTCTATAGAGAATGAAAATTACATAAAACCACTTTTATTCCTTGGAGAATCTTACTAGTCAGATTGCTCCAATTTTCATTTTGTTTTTACTGAAAATTTTAACAAAATATTTCACGTAGTTTAAGCCATGCATATTACAGCTTCTTTTTTGAATTGCCAGTGATTGCTATTATTTTCATCAAATCTGTCAAATTTTACAGATTCAAATTTCATCAAAGACTTTGTATCCCTCTTTGGTCATAATAAATGTGTGTGCTGTTTTAACACATTGTCAGTTTTTATTTTGTGACAGTTCTATCATAATACGTATTATGAGCTGAACAAAAGCCATATTTATTTACAAGTGTACAGCATTTTGTTATCATGAATAAAGCATTCAGCTTTACTATTTATCACCTCTCCCTTGCTACCTTTATTTGCATTCCCTTTTCTAAGAGAACACACTTTCTGAGGTTCCACAAAAATTTTCCTTTCCTTATAAAATGCATGTCACAATATTTTTAATGGTATGATCCTTTGCCACAAAAGAATGAGGAACTTGTAAAGGCAGTGCCTTAATCTTTTTCATTTATCTCCAGTGCTTAGCACAGGCCCTAGCACACAAGAGATTTTAATTTTAAAAGGCCCCCAAATTTACATGTAAAGACAAAAACTAGTTCTCTCAAGATACCAGGTGAACAGGTGCTACTAAAAGTGGTGAAAGATTGTCCTAAAAGTGCATTATTCTATACGTTTGAAAATTTGGTTATAGTTCCTTTCCTAATAAAATATGACCCTTTAATAGAAGGCCCTCTGATGCTTATAGTCCCCACCTCATAGAGATCTAGGGACAAACGACTTTTGATTCTTCTTAAAAAATAGATGTTTAATTCAGGGTGAGTACATTTTATGTACCAAATGAACTGCAACATTTCAACAAGGGACCCAGACCCTAGAAGTCTGTCCCATGCCGTACCTTGCCCGTTCGTGGAGTTAAGCAAGTTCACAACCTTGAGCCCCCGTCCTGGCCCCAGAGGAGAAAGGCCTGGCAAGCGAGGGCCCTAAGGCCCAAGCCAAGCCAGGCAGGCCAGGACAAAGCCCTTGCGGCCTCCACGCGTCGCCATGGCAACGTGGGTCTGGGCCCGCTGGATTGGCCTGGCCGGGCGCGCGCGGGGCCTGCTGGGAGAACACGTCTTCGCCGCCGCTCGCCGGTTTGAACTTGGCGGGCCAGATGTGGACAGCGGGGCGGCTTGGGCTTGCTTCGCCCTCTCGCGACGTGGGGTTCCCGGCCTACTGCAGGTCCAGGACTCAGTCCTCCTCGGGCCCCTCTGTCCTCATGGAGGGCGCCCGGGGTCCGGGGCTGGAGGCGGTGAGAGTGAGCTCGCCGTCGCCGCCGCCTAGCTGCGGTAGCAATTCCACCATGTCGCTGTTGTCTCCCCTCGGCCACCAGAGCTTCCCGTTTGACGACAGCAGTGGCGACGGGGAGGATGAGGAAGACGTGGACGAAGATGCCCATGATTTAGAGATCAAGGTGGAGAGCTTGAGAGGACTGGAGTTACAGGGGTGCGCCAGGTAAACTCGAGGCCACCGGCCCATAGAGCCCCGCTCAAGTTCCTTAGACCCTTCTAGGTGCCTTTAGCTGGCCAGGTACCTTCCAGTCTTACACCCCACAGACTGCACAGACACGTGCATCCCGGGGTGCTGCCCTTTTTGCAGTGTCCTGAGCCAGTTTTTGCAAATGACAAAGCTGTGATTCTTAATTCTTTATTTTGAAAAGATGGTTGCTACATTCCTTAGAAAAACGCACATCATCTTAAACACATAAACGTTTGCTAACATTGTAGGAATTGTATGAATACTCAAAAGTCTGATTGCGAGGTCCAGAACTCTCTTCCAAGCCCTTAACACCAAAATGTGGTTTCTGTAACTATTTTTTTTTTAAATGTGATTGCCAGTGTGAAGTAGGTTATAGTAAACAGTAAGATTTTAATGTTATAATGTGCTGAGTCACAGATTTTAGCAATATCAACCACAGCATCCAGAGACAATGCTAAGTCTGATTTGATCACCTAACAGTGGAATACACGTCACTGAATCAAAGAAAGTTAAAACCAAACAGGTTACTAAAAATCACCTTAATTTGTTATTTACTATTACTCATTCTGCAAACATTTAGTTTGTGCCATAATCAGGCTAAGACATGATTTTTACACTCCTGGAATTAAAGCCTAGATCAAGCCACTCATTTTACAAATAACAAAATTGACTCATGATACAAATAACAAGTCTGATGAAAAGCATAAACCTAGTTATTAACAGAGCTGGGTAACAAGGTATATCAATCTTGTTCTCTTCTCTATTCTACATGCCCACTATTGAATATATAGAAATACAAACCCAAAGGTCTCTCCCTGCAGATTTATCTTTTTTTTTGAGCTAGGCCTAGTAATTCAGGTCCATTCTGGCATAGACTCTATATTATCTTCAAAAAGCATTTACAAGCTTCTGATCTAACTCTAAGCCACAGTACAGGAGATTAAATCATAGGACCCAGGTAAGCAGCAAGATAGCCTCCTTTGGTAGAAGGTATTCCTACCTGGAATGAGTGAATTGGAAGGTGGAACCGTATGAAGTGACTCATACGCTCAACTATAGTGGAGAGTATCTTAAGAATGAGAATTGAAAAAGTAAATACATTGGTGGGAATGGAGGTCAGCGAGCATAACCAAGCAAGACAGATGTCCAGGCTGATTATAGCAACAAGAAACAAGCCTTCTCTGATCAACCTCATAGTAGAACTTAATGGCAGAATGAGTGTTTCAGGAGTCTGTTTTCATAGGGGCCCTTGTAGGGATGCTTAGGCCTGGTTTGAGCTAAACTTAAAAGACTTTGGAAAATACTTTCTAAGTCTAATTAGCAGGACTAAGTGATGTAGATAGCTTAGCAGACTAAAGAGTGATGCCTGTCAAAATTACAACTCACTAACTTTTCTTTTCTAAAATTCCCCAAGGAATTGAGAGAGATTGAATTTAGTGTGAGGAAGGACGAGGCATAGTACAGAAAGAAATATCCTGCCTAGATTGGAGTTATGGAGAAGTAGAAAATCACTTGCTTTTTTTCCCTTTTGAATTTTAACAACGAACAAGGTTTTGGACAAAGATGGAATTTCGACTGAAGATTGCTTATAGTTCTGTCAAGTAAGACTTTGAAATCAATGGATAGCTCTTGATTAGAAACTCCTAATCCTATACCAGTGATTTGTGTTTACTTCATATATATTTAAAATTTTCAGTAATAGAAAGTTTAAAAGATTTATTCCTTTGCCTAGAATTCCAGACCATCTGAGATGCAATCAGATAGCCAAGGACCGATGCCTGTTTAATAAATAAATGGTTACTGGCAGGCGTGGATACTAGGGAAGAAAAACATCAATTCAATGACTTGGTATGGAAAATGGTGTCCTAAAATATTTAATAGTAAAGGAATTTATGTTAAGAAAATGAACTTTGCATCTGTTTAAATTGTAGCCAATTATTATTGTTAAGAGGAATAGTAATCTTTGTTACATTACTATTATTAGTACTATTCTGTGTGTTTTAAGAAAATTAGTACATGGTTAAAAAAAACAACAAAACTACAACTAAATTTCTGAGTCATTTAAGAACCAAAACCCTGCCAAAGAGCTGAGCGGGATCCAGCCATATTTATGTCTGATCTTAGCCAAAGTCAGAATGTCTTGGTAGTATCCCATGGCTATGTCTGCCATCCTTCTCATAGTTTATTCCGTCAAAGAATAGGTGGGATGTGGCATGAAAAGCAGGAGTTATCAAATATTGTGTATGGCAAGTGTCAGATTAAGCTCAGAAAATGGTTGTGCTGATTGAATGCCCAGTTCCCACTTAAGTGTTTAGAAAATTTCCTCAGTCCTGTCTACTAACTTGTAGTTGGTGCCCCAGCAACGTGTTTGGGGGATGATGGATGAGAAAAGGCAGCCATAATCTTTGACAATGAACATCCTCTGTGTGGACCAAGAAGGAAACTTAAAGCTGGGTGGGATTTTATGCCCTTTCCCCATCCTTCATTTGTCTCAGTGATCTGAAAATAATTGGATAAGACTTTTTTGAAACAGATTCAGGCATCTGGCAAGATAATGAGTAAGGCTTTTCCTGAAGTCTTTGGTATTATAACTTGGTCCCACTATTCAGTTTCATCCTGGTTTTTATGTCACTCTATACATTAGGAAATCCATATCTTAATAAATGTCTTAGTCATAAAAGTTTTTATCAAGCTTCTCTTGATTATTACTAGAACTGTAGTCTATTTGTTACAAATTTTGAACATGTGTTAAAAATGTCAGGGCAAGAAATTTAATATTGAAAGTGCCATGTAAAAAGCCTGATTTCGTCTTTTAACACATATTTGTGAGAGCGTACTATATTCTAGATGGGCTTTTGAACTAAAAAGTGAGTTGAGACATGTTTTCTGTCTGTTCAGGAATTTATGTCCTCTAGCAGAGATGGACAAGTGACAAAGCCTAAGGCCCTTATTCCACATATTTTGCAGAGTTTCACTGTGAGGCAATAAAGAAAATGCCTGAGTTGAATTTTGAAGAGAGAGTAGGAATTAACGATACCACTAAGCAACATAGACCAAATGCTTCTTGAGCCCCCAAAACTGTATTGTGCTTTAGCATGCACTATCTTATGCAGTAGTACCTGTGAAGATGCCACAGTTGTAATCTCCACTTTACAGATGAGAAGCAGAGACTTAAAAAGGTTAAAGAGTATACACAGGTGGAAGAAAACAAGTCCACATTCATCCCCAGATTTTCACTCTCAAATCTAATAATCTTATTTTTGGCACAGTGTGGAGGTGGAGGGAAGAAATTTCAGAGTTTCAGAAGAGACAGGCTAACAAGTGCATGGTAGAAATGGAGACAGTAGTAGGAGGTAGAACTGGCGAGAACAGAGAACACTGTCTAAAAAATGACAAAATAGTGTCAACCGCAACATTAATTAAAGAATACAAGGACTATACAAGATACTAGAGAGTATAAAAAACTTCTGTTCCCCCTTCACTCAGATCTCTAGTTGAAACACCTTTGCTTTATCATTTTCTGTTTTTATACATATTCTTTTTTTTTTTTCTTCTAAATTGTTTAAGGGAGGAAAAGGGAAATGTTTGCTTCAAAATCTGATTAGGATCATGTATTGAATTATTTGTTCAAATATAAGATTTTTTAAGAATAAGAAATTGGTGACCTTGAGACAAATGGATGTGTGTGGGTTATCCCAATGAGTTTAGAAGATAAAGAAGTTCAAAAGCAATTTGACAGATATAAGCTAATTCAAATATTTGAAGTGACTTTTCATGACTTCTTTTTCATGACTTCTTTTTCTTTCAAATGTATGCTTGTATATAATTAATTTACATGTCTTTATAAATCACCATACTGTTCTGCTTTCTCTGTATGGCTAAGAGATTTTGACTGAGTTTTGTACTACAAGTGCTATAGTATCCTCTCTTTTGTAATAGTGAATTTGATTTGGAAGATAACCAAGAAGAACAGAAAAAGGTGCCCTTACCAAAAAGCAGCCTGACACCATGGGAAGTGTGGTTTGTTGGCAAAGAAAAAGAAGAGCGTGATCGTCAGCAACAGAAAGCTTTAGAGGTAAAACCAGACAATATGCTTTTTATTTCATTTATGAGTTCACAGAGTAGAGCTACTCAATTAAAGTGTTAGTGATACTATTCTTCAAAATAAAACTTTTCCATTGTGTCAATTTGATGTATCAATTTTATTAACTTACTGTAGACATATGTTTATTTTGAGACCATTTAGAAAATATCTAAACATAATTATGAAAATTTAAATCTCCTCTAATCTTAGTCATTGTTAATATTATGGGATGCAGCCTACCAGATCTTCTTATTTGTAAATGAATGTATATATGAATGTATATATATATATATATATATATATATATATATATATATATATATATATCACACACAGGAGCTACACCATATGTATATTAAATAAAGATAAATTCAAAAGCCAGACATGGTGGCGTGCACCTGTAAGCTTTAGCCTATGAAGCGGCTGGGGCTAGGGATTGCAGTTCAAGTTCAGCCCGGGGCAACACAGTGAGATCTGGTCCCAAAAAATACCTGGGCATGGTGGCGCGTGCCTGTAATCCCAGCTACCCAGGAAACTGAGGCTGGGGATTGCTTGAGTCTGTGGTACCCCAGGCAATGTGAGCCTGCAGTTCCATGGGCAAAAATAGCGAGACCTAGTCTCAAAATAAATAAATAAACAAACAAATAAATAATAAAGTAAATACAGCTGCATCTACTTCCTAAGAATAATTTTAAATACCTTTAAAGCATTTAGCGAGACCTAGTCTCAAAATAAACAAACAAATAAATAAATAAGTAAGTAAGTAAATAAATAAATAAATAAATAAATTCAGCTGCATCTACTTCCTAAGAATATTTTTAAATACCTTTAAAGCATTTTATTTCATTTACTTTTAATTGCATTGTTTTGTATCATGGTAATGTTGGTTTATATCACCATGTATGATTTAGGGGTTTAGGGCTGTACCTGTCTTCAAGTTTATGTAACCATACTTTGCCTACTACGGAAATGCCAATCTTCTCTCACCATTTTCTGCTGAGATACCTCCCCCTTTCTCCCCATCTGGTAGCCTCAATTCTGTAGTCAGATTTCTAAAGCTTGATTTGATTTACTTTTTTCTATTCTTTTGTTTGTTTAGTTTCTTTATGTTTCACAAATGAGTGAAGTCATCTAATATTTATGTTCTCCTGATTTATTTCATTTAACATAATCCCCTCCAGTTTCACCCATGTTGTCTCAGAAAGCAAAATTTCATCTTCTTTCTTTTTTTTTTTACAGTTGTATTCCACTGTGTTTTGGATCCTGAGCACATGGATTTTTTTATTCTTTGAACTCTTACTGTTTGCAGTTAAGAACCTAGCAACCAAATAGATTTGGATAATTTCACATTCTCTGTATCTTAACTCACTATCTGAATTCTTATTCAGACTCAGATTCCAAATAAATTTGAGCGGTGAGGGAGACTTCTTGTTTTTAATGAAGTAGAACCAAACTCTTTTGTAGCCTGCTTTTGTCTGCTTGTTATATACTAAGTATATTTCTATATCATTCAATATTTTTCAATATCATCTTATAATGATGGGTAGTATTAAATGAAGTACTTAAATGAAGTTCATAAAATGTACTAGTTCACTGTTGTGAGTATTTAAGTTTATTTTAGTCTCTTGGTAACCATGTTACTCTAAAAACTTTAGGATACAGCAGACCTTTCTTGTCCACTGTTCTTAGCAGTGTATTTCAATGAATCTGTCCTCAAAAATAAATAAAATAAAGTAAAATAAAATAAGATAATAAATTCTTAGAATTAAGGCTTTGCCTTCCATGATCTTCCTTAGAACAAATTTTCTCAATCAATTGTTAGTCTGTAATGGGTTTCTTTTTTTTTTTTGAGACTAGGTCTTGCTATTTTTGCCTGTGGAACCACAGGCTCTCGTTGCCCGGGGTACCACAGACTCAAGCAATCCCCACCCTCAGCTTCCCAGGTAGCTGGGATGACAGGCGCGCGCCAACACGCCCAGCTATTTTTTTGGAACTAGGTCTCGCTACGGGCCCCAGGTGGGACTCGAATCGCGATCCCTAGCCCCGGCCGCTTCATAGGCTGAAGCTTACAAGCACGAGCCACCGTCCCCGGCCTTGTAATGGGTTTCTAATCAGGCTGGTAGTCAGATTCTGGAGGCTTGGCATGATTTGAATGCATGTAGAGAGTAGTTACTTTCTGTTACTTGTCTATTGCATGATAATTTGTATTCTAAAATAATAGTCATCCCTGCTCACCTGCACAATAGTAGTAGTGCTTCCTCTTAGAAGGTACAGGCCTTGAGAAAGTCCTTTGGTTTTAGGCAGTATTATTTAAACGTTAATGCTTCAATGTTCTTATCTTTAAAGGTAAAATAATACCTGTGTTGGGGTTTTTTTTTTTTTTTAAGATTAAATGAAGTAAGTAGAAAGATGGCTGGTGTTTTTATTGCTATAGTGATTCATAGCCTTAAAACTTTTTTCATTTATATGTGAATTAAAATATACTATTAAGACTACAGACTCTTACCTCTCTTAACTTCAAGTTTTGTTTGTTTTTTTTTGAGACTAGGTCTTCCTATTTTTGCCTGTGGAACCGCAGACTCTCGTTGCCCGGGGTACCACAGACTCAAGCAATCCCCAGCGTCAGCTTCCCAGATAGCTGAGATTACAGGCGTGCGCCACCACACCCAGCTATTTTTTTTGGAACTAGGTCTCGCTACGGGCCCCAGGCGGGACTCGAACCGCGATCCCTATCCCCTGCCGCTTCATAGGCTGAAGCTTACAAGCACGAGCCACCGTGCTTGGCCTTAACTTCAAGTTTTAATATTATTAATTCCATTCTTTGTTTTCAGAATATCTGTTCACAGAGAGAAATTTTGTTTTATGTCACACAAATGTAATATGTATAGATATTAGATGTACATATACACACACATATGAAATAATTTTTTAATGTGGCATAAAGACTGATATTTCTTTTCCTGTTTTTTTGTTTTGTTTTGTTTTGTTTTTTTAAAAGGCTGGTTATAACCCATTCAATCAATAGTTCTTAGACTTGTAGTTTGTAAAACATTGATCTATTGAGCCCGTGGTGAATTGGAGTTTATTTTATGGTATTCAACTTTATCTCTAGTCACAGAAGTCATTTGTTAGATTAAGAAAAGGAGGGTCACTTCAAGACATCCTAAAGTCAGTTTGTAATATAAAGCTACTAAGGTTATAGAAAATTCATAAGGGAGCAGTCTGGGCTTTGGAAACTCTTCCAAAAAACTGAATTTTAGTGTTCCCATTCTAACTTTGTAACCTTGGGCAAGCTTTTTCTCTGAGCCTCATTCTCTTCATCTATAGACTAGCTATTAAATAGGTTAATAGTGGAGAAGTTAAAGTGTACATTTTTAAATAGTTGAATCCCAAACTTGGAACACGGGCAGATATTTAACTTGTCTGTACTTTCATTTCTTTGAATAGGTCAACCAGGATGACTTATTTTAGAATACAAATTATCAGGTAGTAGGCAAGTAGCAGAATGTACTTACTTTGAATAAAGGAGAATAGTGTTGAATAGTGTTGTTATGAGAATTAAACATCAGGATGTGACCTCATATAGACAGCACTCAGTAAAAGTTTTTATTATATGTAAAAGGAGATAATAACTGCCAAAAATTGGTTTTGAGAACAGATTAGTTAATATAAATTCCCTATCATAATGATTGTAACGTAGTAGGTATAACTGTTTGAAAGAGTAAAATCTTTTGATATATTTAGTAGTTTGCCATTTTTATAGCCAATAAATATATAATAGTTATTAATTTGAAGCAATTAAAATACTTCAGCATGAATTTTACTGTATCAAATGTACCAGATATACCATAACATAATAGACCAATACAGTTTATTATAAGTTTATTTTGAATTGTGGTGGTATTCATATTTTTCCTTTGTTTATTTCCTAAGTCCACACTTTCTTTATTTTCTCTCTTCACCTACTGCATTCTCTACCTTATTTATAAATCAGCATTAAAAGCACAGATTTTTAACAATACAGAGCACTTCATCTTGTATTCCTACTGAAGCATGAAGGTCAGAGAAATAACTCTGTTAAGAAATAAAGTATGAAGGTTTCAATTAGGGGCTGGGCTGGTAATTGACCCTACATTTTTTGTCTTCCATCTTAAGTTAAAATATTTTCACTGGACCAAAAATAATGTTAGCAATAAATGCATTAAACTTTGTGTTTAATTTTGAATATACCTTGGTGTTCTTTCTTGTTTGAAAATTTAAAGGATAGATGGGGCATTAGAAAAGTTATCCTCTTTCATAAATTTAGTCTCAGCAACAGACATTTATACCTATTTCAACATCTGTAATGCAACCAAGATTGAATTAAAAAGTTATATAGTTCATCAGAATTACTCTTATAAAATTTTTATATTTGTAACTATGTTATGATAAATATGGCAAATTTGAATATATAGAATACTAATGTATTATGCAGTATATATAAAAGCTAGTGTATTGTTTTAAATTTTTATTATCTTAAAGAGTTCTTTAGTAGATTGCCCTAAACTCTTTATGGCTTTGGTTGATTCTAATTTTAAACATTTACTCTAGCATTTTAATACAATCTGTTCGAAATTATAAAAATTGTCTAGTTTTCAAAAAATGCAGGTGCTTTTTGTCCCACCAGCTTGCCTTTGGCCATTTCATTCATCAGCTCTTAGTGAAGGAATAGGGCAGGATGTAGAGTTGGTGAAACTCAAGGCTGTCAATTTTTCCTGATTGTTACCTTCTCTTGTAAGAAAATCTTTGAAAATTGGCAAAAGTTATTGAAATCAAAAGGCATGTTTAGGGTCCTCTTTGGATTTTGGTTTTCTATAATCAAGTGTTTACTCTGTGGGAAAATAGATATAATTCTGCTGAAATTCAGTGGTATACCAGAAGACAACATAGGGCCCTTGTGAGAGTAGACTCCAGCTGTGTCTGGAAAGACCTGCCTGGGCAGTGAACAGATGGAGTTACTCTGGGTGGGAAATTCTAAGAGGGGCCAGCCTTGGAAGGGAGGATTGTATCTCAGAATGTGATATATTTTCAGCAGTGGCAAATTACTTGAACAGACATCCTGAGTTTAGAGCACTGTTTGGCTCATGGTAGGATTTTCAAGGTACTTTTTGACCTTTCCTTCATCTTTAACTCTTCCATTAATATTTAACTAAAATATATGATCATGAAATAGGAACAAGGTTTGATTTTTTTCCCCTGATTTTTGAGTTTAGTTATATGAGAACTCTTAAAAGGGTTCATAAATGTAATCAATCATATCCTTAGTTTTTTATTTAAGTAATTAATTGTTTTTCTTGAAAATAAAAATCAGGACCATTTTGGAAAACTTGTATACATGGCTGTCAGATTTGATCTGACCTGTGAAACACACACACACACACACACACACACAGGACCATTTTGGAAAACTTGTATACATGGCTGTCAGATTTGATCTGACCTGTGAAACACACACACACACACACGCACACCCCATCTTGTTTTCTGATTCAAGTACAGACCTCTTTCCCCTTACAGCTCATACACTGTGGAACCCCTAGTTTTCCCCTCACAATAGTTCCCCTCACAATAGTTCCAATCCCTTCAAATGTAATCATCAACCTTTATCATTAAGAGCTTTAAAATCATCCCTTTTGTACTGTATTCCTGCTTCATACTGTTCAATTTACTATGCCTATCTGAAAAGACCTTATTCCATCTTAGTGCTATACTCTAATTTTCTAGACCCCCTCCTCCAACTTTCCCTTCTAGTTAAACCTTCTCACTAGTTTCTCTTGTGATGCTCATTGCTGTGACCCTGATCCACACCATTTCTCCTCTCATCTTCCCATCTTTTCCTTTCCCTTTTCTGAACTCCTGCTATATATAATACCTCACAAAGTAGCTTCTGTGTGTATGGAATCAGACTAAATCAGAGACTTCTGGAGTTTTGTCCCTGTATCTCAATTCTTACTACTTTTGTAGTAGGCATTCCATTAAAAAGAACAGCAGGCCTTTGAATATTGTTGTTTATTGTAATGTTGATGAAAAAAGTATGTTTTGTTGATCATACACTTTCTGTATCATTTTGCTTAAATGGTAGTTTCCAGATATTTAAAGATGCTAAATGAGGACTTACTGTATTGAATCAGTAGTCAAGGAATTCAGAGGTAAAAAGAATCCCTTTAAAACCAAGGTGCATGCAGCTGGGGCCTGGGATGGTGGTTCGAGTTCTGCTGGGGCACGTAGTTACAAAAAAATATAGCTGGGCGTGGTGGCGCGTGCCTGTAATCCAAGTTACCTGGAAAGCTGAGGCTGGGGATTGCTAGAGTCTGTGGTACCCCGGACAACATGAGCCTACAGGTCCGCAGGCAAAAATAGTGAGACCTAGTCTCAAAAACAAAACAAAACAAAAAAAAAATCAAAACCAAGGTGGAACTTTTACTTTGGGCAGGGGGTGGGAGGATACCAGTGTAGTATTTAAAGGACCTTCTGAATGAGTGAGGGCAGCTATTTTGTATGCAACAGAATTTTAGGGTAAGAGGCCTGTAGATGAAAGGTACTCTGTAACCAGTTGTTCTAAAGTATAGGAGAGAGATACATTCTTAGTGTCAAATTTTATCTTTATTTTATGTAACAAACTGGGATTCTCTAAGAGTTGAAAAATTATCCTTCCCACAACCACCCATGCCCAGGTAGGTAAGTTTTTGGGAAAGGGAAGGGTAGGGAGGAGGACTGGGGGCCAATCAAAGACTTATAAAAAGATCTGATTATTAGTATCTAAGGAGAGAGATGGAAAATAACCAGTAATTAAGGTACTAGAGTCCTAGGAAGTCTAGTTTGAACGCATTCTCAACTAATGCAGTAATTTAACTGATGAGTGACAGAGTGGTGGCATTCAGCTTGCAGTTTTATTTGGCCATACCTTCCACATTCTTTCTCCCGAGGAAATGCCCAAACGTGTAGATTCGAGTGACAGCACAGCAGTTAAATAATCTGGGATATGAATGTGGTTTTGTTTTACACTCAGCAGCTATAAAATCAGTGAAGAAAAGCCTGGATTCTTTTATTCCCCTAAAGTAAATCAAATGGTTTCATTATATTTCTTCTGTGGTATAATTCTGAATTAAAGTTTTAACTTAAGGATTATTTGATTCCCATCCTTTAGCTTCATCAAGAATCTAGAAGCTTTTTATAACTGCAAAAAAAGTTGCAATTCTCTTGAGATAGGGCCAATAGCATAAATGATGCCAAAATTTATGTGTGGGAAAGTTGATTTCAATGAATGTAATTTAGCTCAAGTTTAGTCTAAGAAACTAGTGTTTTGCTGCCAAGTAGTTATTTGCATTTCTAAAAAATGATTTATACTTTTTACCAAAGCTTTCTTTTCATCATAGACTAGTTACTTAAGTAAGTCATTGTCACTAATGGTATATTTTCTGTAAAGGAACGTATATCCTTGTTTAATCTGGCTAACCTCAGTCTTTTTGAAAATAGGTGATTTGAGTCCTTCTATTAAATGTTGCCTTTTGTTTGAATAAAATCCACAGGAATTAAATCAAGAACTAGAAAAAAGAAAAGAAATGGAAGTGCGTGAAAAAAGAAAGATAATTGCTGAAGAAAAGCACAAGGAATGGGTTCAGAAAAAGAATGAACAGGTAAGGAGAAACAAAAATATGCACACACGCCTGCTGACAGTTCTTTTGCAAAACCTTCTTCCCATTGAACCTCATTGTCTAGGTTTTTTGTATTTTTGCTTACATTTTTTTCTGCCCTCATTTTCCCCCCTGTACTTGTGGACCTTTATCTAATCTCTGCCTTCTGCTTCTTTGCTCTCGGTTTCTCTCTTTTCTCTGATGAGGCTTTCACTTACATCTACCTACAGGTAGTCCTGAATTCTTAATCTTTAAACCTTACTTTCTGGAATCTTGAATTTCCATATGTAAGGTCTGTAAATGTAAATGCATTTTTGACTATTTTCCCCTCACAGAACTATTGTCCTAACAACTTGATTTTGGTTATTATTACTGCTGTCATCTCAGCCACCTGGGTATAATCAGAATTCTTCCGTTGTTTGTAATCATCTCCTTTCTTTTACCGTTACCACTCTTCTGTCTGTGATCACTTTCTGTCTGTTCTCAGTGCAACTTTCAGCTTATTGTTGGATTCTTCACATTGGAATGGAAGCTCCTTAAAGGCAGGGTTTTTGTCTCTTTCAATTCTCCAGCAGCTAAATCAGTACCTGACACATATTAGGTGCCCCCAATTATTTATTGAATGAATACATCCACATCCTTTATTTATGTCCTTGCCAGCCCAGTTTTGCTAAAGAAGTCTAATGTCATTCCCCAGTTCAAAAAATACTTTTCATGATTCCCCTCTGACCTCTGAATAATGTTTTCACAATCTAATCTGACTGGGCAAGGCTTCTGTCTATTCTCAGAGTCCACTCTTCCTCTGCCAGTGATCCCTTCACTGTTGCTTTCAGGCATTCTTTTGGGAGCACGCTGATACTTTTTCTAAGTATCAGTTTTACTGGAAAGTTTTTGAGAAAAGGAAATGTTATTTTTATGTTAAAGCAAGTACAGATAATTAAAGCAGCAGAACATAAAATATGTTATTTTTAAGATATATATTTCAACTAAATCTTGAACTTTGAACTGTGTTCACCAGCCCCTAGGGATATCTTGTCCATGAGAAATTTTAAGAACACTTTTCCGTTCTTGCTGTTTCTCACTTCCTTATTTTAATGTATATGGTGTTTCATCAGGATGGAATCTCATCATATCCTCCACCCCACCTTTCCCTTTATTATACTACTTGAAGCGTTTCCTGCATGAACTGTTTGCTGATCCTGTGCTAGGAACTCTTCTCTGAATTTTCTCTTAATCACTTAGTCATGTATTGAATTGTATATATTTTGTGTATACACACATACACACACACATAAGACATATATTGTAAGTATATGTTTGGTTGCTGTTTTGTACTATGCATAGCTTTTCACTTTCTTTAGGACTGAGTCTTTTATTTTTTGCAGTCTGAATTCTGCTTTATTGATTGTTAAATATGTTCACAGACAGCCCCCACCCACACAGTACTGATTCTTTATATTTTTATCCATTACTAGATCTGTCATGCTTTGTAGTATAGTAAGCACTTGCTATTGGGGTGGGAGAATAAAAATTTTATTTTCCTTTCACTTTTAATATATATTTTTATATGGATCATAAATCAGGAATTTTAAAGATAGCTCTTTTGTCACTTTGTTTTGTTTTGATTTTTGCATAGTTAGAATGATACTGCTTGTATTATTACAACCCAATATTATTAATTTAGTCAGATGTTTAAATTGTAAGATGAAGTTTAAATTTTCAATTCCAGTTTTTGGTTCTTAATTATTGTTGTATCAAATGCCCAGTGGTACTAATACAGGTACTGAGTTCACATATTAAAGATATATATGAAGTTCACATATAAAGGTAAAGATACCTTTATTCAGGTATCTTAAGGGGAAATTGGCTAAAACAATGTAATAACCATACATGTATTTGTTCCTTATGTCAGAAGTAAATTGCCCTTTTTTTAAAGTTTGCTTTATCTTGTAATGCTGGAAAGGTTTTTGTTTTTTGTTTTGTTTTTGGTGAATAAATATGAAGTCAAAATAAGTCTGTAATCATTACCAAGCTTTCTGGAATCTTTTTTGAAGTTTATAAGACAAAATGATTTTACATGTACCAAATACATGCTTTTTCCTCTAAAAGCCTCTCTTATCTTCTAACTCCATTAAGCTCATTTTACCATGCCAATCAAACATGGTGGTTGTTTGTCTAAGAATGTAAGATACTGCTGAGAGATGATATATTCAATGTTTTAATTAGTAGCAGTAGACCTAATCCAATTATTTGAGAAAAAAGTTCTTTCTTTTGGAGGGAAATTACTTGACTTGACATAAATCAGTATTTATTGAAAGCAAAATTCCATAGGTTAAGAATAGTTCAAAAACGAACTCTGAGAAATTAAATTTACTTAATCTGGAGAGCTTTTGTGCATGTTAAGCAATAATTGATTACTCCTTTTCTTCTTTTCTTCAAGACCTATCAGATTTCGCATTTCAGTCTTAGTTACGTTTACCTCTATTTGTAAAAACTGCTCTCCTGGTTCTTCTCTTCCTGTCTGGCATTTAACTTTTTCCTCCTCTGTTTATATTTCATGGTGTGTGGTCCATTGCTGCCTCCAGCTTCATTCACATTTTAGCTATCTCTGTGGAATTATTTTCACTAAGTCATTTTCACTGTGTTCTATCAAAAAAATTAGACAAAAAGAATGTATGTATCCATTAGCAAAGCTAGTTTCTTGTAATATGACTGTAGGTTGTTAAATCCTTTTCAAATAAATGGTTTATCTTGTATGATATTCTTACCTCTGTGTTGCCCACAATTCATCTTCTAAATTTGTGTTTCAAAGTGTATTATTATTAAATATTTTGAAAAAGGACTTTTTAATATTAGTGAATCATTCATGTACTCAATACTTAACCTTTTTAGCAGGTACAACAGAGAGTACCATGATAGCAATCTCAGAAACTCTTAAGTAACCCATTGTTTTTTCATTTTCCTTTAGTTATAAGAAGTAAAGGTTCTCTCAGTCACCATCTTTTTGAAAAAAGAAGATTTATTATAGTACTCTGCGTCGTATAGAATCAGGGTGCCAGAAAAATCTGATGCCTTTCACTCTCAGTCCTTCCATTTGAGTGTCTGCTCTTTTCTTTTTGTCATTTAAAGGCATCCCATTCTTTCTTCTGTAGTTTAAAATCAACTTCATTGAGCTAAAGTTAACATGCAGTGAAATACACCAAAGTTTAATGATGTACGTATACACCTCTGTAACCATAGTCAAGATAGGCATCATTTCAATCACCCCAAAACGTTCTCCTGGACTCCTTTGCAATGAACCACTATTCCCCTCTTTTGTCCAGCCTCCCACTAAAGGAAACCATTATTAGTCTGTTTTCAGTCCATTTGGACTGGATCTATCTTTCTAGAATATTTTTTAAATGGAATCATAGGCTCTGTATGTGTATGCATGTGTGTGCGTGCACTTATGACATCTTTTGACTTTAAATTTTCCTAATATTTTAGGTATTAAGTTTGTTCATTTTTTTTTATTACTGATTGGTATTTTTTTCTAGATGGATAAACCACAGTTGCTTATCCACTCACTAGTTGATGCTCTCTTTGGTTGTGTCCAGTTTTCGGAGTATTATGAATAGAATTCCATAAACACTCATGTGCAGGTCTTTTACTGGACATTTGTTTTCATTTCCCTTGGGTAAATGCCTCGACACTGACTTGCTGGATTGTGTAGTATGTGTTTAACTTTATAAGAAATTAATAAACTGTTTTTATAATGCTCACCTACCACCATTGTATGAAAGCTCCTGTTGCACCACATCCTTGCCACTCTTGATAGTCTTTTTCATTTTAAGCCATTTTAGTGAGTATGGATGGTATGTTGTTTTTTCTTTTCCCTGCGATCTAATGATATTTCATATGTTTTCATGGGTTTATTAGTTTGATTGGGTCACCATAACAAACTACCATAGACTAGGTAGCTTAAACAACAGAAACTATTTTCTTATAGTTCTGGAGCTTAAAATTTCAAAGTGAGGGTATCGGCAAGGTGTAATGACTTCTGGGACCTCCTTCCTCTGCTTGTAAATGTATGCCTTCTCACTGTGTCCTCACATGACTTTCTCTCCGTGCATATGCCATCCTGGGTCTCTTCCCCCTCTTAGACATTAGTCTTGTTGGATCAGGGCCCCACTCTTATGACCTCACTTAAACTTTATCATCTCTTTATTTAAGGTCCTAAGCCCAAATACAGTATATTAAAGATGAGGATTTTAATACATGAATTTGAGAGGGAAGGGGCATGTGTCTACAGTTTTAGTACATACCACTTATTGACTTGCTTTTATATATCTTATCTTTTGTTTTGTGTTGGGTTAATTTTTTGCCCATTTTCTAGAAAAAAAGTGTGTACCTTATAAATGAATTGTAAGAGTTCCTTGTATATTCAGGTCACAGGTCCTGTCACATATATGCATTATCAATATTTTTGTCCCAACTGATTATTTAGTGGTATGTTTTAAAGAGCAGAAGTTTACAATTTGATCGCATTCTGTATTCTAGTGTTTTACTTTGTGAATGTTGTGTCTGATGTAAGAAATGTTTGTCTATGATGTAAAGATATTATCCATTGTTTTCTTTGAGAACATTTTTGTTAACTATAGCTTTTACCTGCATGTATATTTTGGATTATTTTAAGGTATGTTATGAGTTAAAGGTCAAGGTTAATTTTCTTGCATATAAATATCTGTTTCAATACAATATGTTGAAAAGATAATTTTTGACCTGGTCAGGTACTTTGGCATTTTTGTTCAATTGAGCATGTATGTATGTGTGCATTTCTCAATTCCATTGTCCAATGTATTTATGTCCTATGCCAGTATCACGCTAGCTTATTGCTGTAGCTTTATAATTTTTGAATTTGTGATTGTTTAAGTAGATAGTGTGAGTCCTCTAACTTGTTTCTTTTGTTTCAGAATTCAGTTATTAACCTGCATCTTTCCATATACAATTTAAAATTAGTTTATTAATTTCCTTAATATTTTCTTGACTAATGTCTGACATTGAGTTTGTATTAAATATTTAGGTCATTTTGGAGAAATCTGCCATCTTAATGATTTCAAATTTTAAATCTATAAACATTTTTCTTTCCAATTATTTGGATTATCTTTGATTTCTCAGCAATATTTGTAGTTTCTTTGTCCATGGATATTGTGTTTTTTTTTTTTTTTTTTTTTTTTAGGAGGGGAGGTTAGCTGTATCCCTAAGCATTTTGTATTTTTGATTAGGAGAGTTATTTCTCTCCTTCCTGATAGTATCATATAATTTCCATGACTGATTTTGATACTGGAGTAAAGCAGGCCTTCAAATGAGCTTAGGTGTGTTCCATGATCTTCTAAAATTTTTGTTGTAATTGGTATTACTTCTTATTTAATTATGTGATAGTATCTACCAGTGAACGCATTTTATTTCTAGGATAGTTTTTAATTGTGAATTATTTTTATATGTAGATGATTATTCAGATACACTGTTCTCAAGTCAGTTTTTATAAAGTGGTATGCTTTTAGGAATTTTGGCATTTAAATTGTTGAAGTTACTGGCACAAAATTGTTATTTTTTAAATATTTCTTTAGCTTTATTTATTTTTTTCTTTTTTTACTGACTACATATGTATTTTTTGCATCACTGTATACCCTGAGGTTCTTCCACCACCATGTCACCCACAGACAGTCATCTTGATTCTTGTGTTCATACCTCCCCTTCCCTTTCTGTATGTTTTAGTTCTGTTGCATTTGCATAAAATAGTTGTTTTTTTTTGTTTTTTGTTTTTTTTTTTGAGACTAGGTCTCATTATTTTTGCCTGTGGAACCACAGGCTCTCGTTGCCCGGGGTACCACAGACTCAAGCAATCCCCAGCCTCAGCTTCCCAGGTAGCTGGGATGACAGGCACGTGCCACCACGCCCAGCTATTTTTTTGGGACTAGGTCTCGCTACGGGCCCCAGACGGGACTCGAACCGCGATCTCTAGACCCGGCCGCTTCATAGGCTGAAGCTTACAAGCACAAGCCACTGTGCCTGGCCTTGCATAAGGTAGTTTTTAATGACTGTGTAATCTGTAATCACCTTTTACTTATCATTATATATCCTTAGACAAATTGCTTAACCTCTTTGTGCCTTACTTTCCTCATTCGAAAACTGAGAACATGATAGCATCTACCTAATATTGTGACTGTAAGAATTAGTTGACATAGTACCTACATGTAAAGTGTGTGGAATAATAAGCAGAGTGAGCGCTCAGTATTAGATATTATATTGAAAATAATGTAGGGACTTGACTCCTTGCTGATGAGGTCATAGAGGAGAGTCATGAGCCAGTCAGACTGAGCAAGATATGCTCTAAGGTCCTTTTCAATTTGTAAATTTTCTGGCAGACAATATGAAATAATTAATATCCAGTATTGTTTCAATGGATATTGAGTTTTCAGCACTGAAAGGATTCCTTTTTACTGCTATTGATTGACCAAGAAGAAGGAAATACAGCAGCTTGGGGAATAAATTGGCCTTTGATTTTCAAAATTTTAATTTTCTACTTTTTGTACACAGCACAGGATATGTATTACCTGTTCATGTTTGTTAGCTTGCTATTAATTAAATTATTTATATTAAAGTACCATGTACTTTTAAGGAAAGAATTTCTATTATGGACTCACTTCTTTGCTCCATAAAGGGTAATATACATAACATAACATACATATATACATAACAGTATCCCATTTACTTTGTGCTTTGCATAATATTTTCTAAACCTTTGATAAAGAAAGCTAGGTGTGGTTTTGGTTATTTAGAATTAACTAGGTTGATAGACTGACTTTTGAAATAGAAAGAAAAAGAAATAGAATTTTAGTCTGTCAACATTTTTTTTTCTGTAAATAATCAGATAATAAATATTTTAGACTTTCCAGGCTATGAAATTTCTGTTGCAGCTACTCAGCTTTTCTGGTGTAGTGTCAAAGCACTCATAGACCATAATTATGTAAATAAATGGGTCTGGCTATATTTCAATAAAATTTTATTTATAAATACAAGTGGCCTAGTGGAACAGATTTGACAAGCAGACCATAAATTTGCAGCATTGGGTCTCTGTAAGACTGAAAAGAATTACATAGCCAGCATCTTGCCCATGTGTGTCCATGTACATTTTCTGTAACTCACTGATGGTGAAGATATATTCAAATATTCATATTGGCAACCTGTTCAGGAAATGTGTGCATTTGTGTCTCCTATTTTAGAGTAAGGATAAACATCCATTAAAAATACTAACATTTAGGGCAATCTAACAGGTTGTAATTTCTCTTTACTGATTTATTCAACAAATCTTTATTGAGCACCACTATTTACTCTATTTGGTTCCAGGCTGAGTGTACTTTGGTGAGTAAATCTTTTCACTGCCCTCATGAGATTTATAGGCCAGCTGGTCCACTTAGCATTGACATACAACTGGCCGCTTTTTTATATGTTTTCTTAAGCCACATGCACCAACCACTGTCTTAATTCCAATTTTAAAAGATAACAAATTTTAAGAAATGAATTTATAATGCAATCCTTCTTTATATGAGGGGAAATACAAGTATTTCAATTAAAACTCCTTCAATTTTATTGAAGCAAAGGAAAGAAAGGGAACAAAAATTTAATAAAGAAATGGAAGAAAAAGCAGCAAAAGAATTGGAGAAAGAACATTTGCAAGAAAAAGCAAAAGAAAAATATCAAGAATGGCTTAAGAAAAAAAATGCTGAAGAATGTGAGAAGAAGAAAAAAGAAAAGGTATTTTTATTAATATGACCAGTTAGAATATATGGCTTTGATGTTTATCTGTGCCTACAATATTTTAGAAAAATTATTAAATCTGTACTTTGTTAGCAATAAGAAATAGCATGAAATTATTACCTCTTTTTTATTCCATTTTACTGTGTTTAAGCTTTAAGAATGAATATGTGTATGTGATTTTTCTTTACCTGGGAAATATTAATAACCTTGGTGATTTTGTTTTAGTCAGATTTAAAATTTATTTTTATTGTTGCTCTTAGACAGCTTTAATATTGTAAGTTATTCTTTTAAAACAAGAAATTACTTTTTTTTTATCTTTGCGTTTGATGTTTTATTGTAGTTTAGAGAAGGCATTTGATGTCATATTCTTAGTCGTATCAAATTGTACTTTTGAATTATAGAATATGTTTTAATATGTATTTTCAATCAGTAAGCATTTGGGTGGGAAGCTATGGGGGGGCGAAAATTACTAGAATTTGAATGAAATTTTCAGTTATAGAATATCCTTAGATTTTCTTTGGTCTTGCATTTTAAGGAAAAAGAAAAACAACGACAAACTGAATTACAAGAAAAAAGGGAAATAGCAGAAAAAAAGTTTAAGGAATGGTTGGAAAATGCAAAAAATAAACCTCGTCCAGCTGCAAAGAGCTATGGTTATGCCAATGGAAAGCTTACAGGTTGGTTTTATGTCATGTGGTTTACATAAATAAGGTTTGTAGGAACAAATATTACACATTGTGTTTCCTTTTGATGGAAATAGAAATGTGTAAAAATTATTTTTCTTTCAAATTACTGTTTTCTCGAAGACTAAAACATGATGTGTTTCTGTGGAGATAGTACAAATTTATTGTCATTCTCCCTAAACCTCAAGGCAGTAGTTGTGAAACTGCTAAGTAATTATGTCTAACAATAAGAATACTGTTTAAAGGGTCATTTTTCCTTTCTTCTAACTTTCTGAAACAGAACTTGCAGTGTCTGTGGCGCTTTGTTTTTGCAGGGTACAATACTAAACAGCATATGAATCAGACACAAAACGGGTTGGCCTTTAGGCTTGGTCTAGTTATAGATGGCGATGCATGTTTTCCTTTGTGTTTCATGTTGGAAGTTCATACCTTGCTGACAGCTGCCTTCACTTGTTTAAGTGATTTATTATTAAAAATACTCCCATTCTGTTTTGTTCACACAATGGAACATATTCCAGACTTTGTTTTGACCATCTTAGTGAAGTGTGTGTTGACATATCTATGCAGTCAAAGTGGCCTGCCCATGTCTGAATGACACATTCCTGCTGTCAGGATTCAGACCTCTCGTACATGTCACAGAGGTCATCCACTGCAGCTACTGAGCATGATCTGTGCCTTCTTCTTTCTATCTTGTTTGAAAAAAGAGGAATAAGTAGTGATTATAACCAGATGATGTGATAGTCAAGCTAAAACTTTAGATGAGAGTCTATGTACTAACTAGAATCTAATTACTTTAAAAAAGACAAACATTAATCTATAGTAAAATAAAGTGATTATATAGTAGAATAAAATTAAATAATAAAATAAAAATTCATATAATGAAATAAGTAGTAATCTTTTGCATTTTGACAAATGAGTTTCATTCTAGAAAGTTCAGTATTTGTCTACATCTACTCCATTCAAATGCTCTTTCTTTTAAGTCTTTGTTCCTTATGTTCTTATCATTTATACAAGGTATGTAATGAGCACATTTATGTGGTTATGTAATTGGAAGATTTTAATATGCTACCGAAATGTTTCTTCAGTTCCTAGATACCAAGCATTCTAACACTTTAAAGACTTCATCCTATCCCAGTGAGAAAACATGCCATAATTAGTGTTCAAAATTAGTGACATTATGAAATGTTATTAGTTTAAGTGACGGTGATTTTGAATTTCAGTGATTCTAAGTGATTTACTGACTAAGAATCTTGATTTACTGTAGCAGTATATACAACACAATATCTATGAGCATAAGTGTATGACTAGGGGAAATTAAAATGCAATCAGTAGTATCTTAACTGAGTTAACAAACGAAAGCTTATCTAAATTCTAAAATTAATTTCTTAGTAAGGGTTTTATGGGTGTTTTTATTTATATGGAGTTTAATATTAACATTCTTTGGACTCTTGGAATTATCTTAATTTGCACAGCAATTTTACTGTGTCCTTTGAAAATATTTTAAGAGTTCAGGTTTTAAATGAATCAGATTGGTTTATTAATGATATTTTTGACACACACACACCCTTTTTATTTTTAACATTTTTAAACTTTTATAAGCAGTTTCTTTGTTCTCAAAAAGTTATTTCTTGTTCTTTTTCTGATTTTTGCATTAACTTTAGGTTTTTACAGTGGAAATTCTTATCCAGAACCAACCTTTTATAATCCAATTCCATGGAAACCAATCCACATACCTCCTCCCAAAGAAGCTAAAGATTTATCAGGAAAGAAGACCAAAAAGCCTATGATAAGTCAGCCACACAGGCCATCACCTCTGGTAGTTCATAAACCCAGAAGCAGTCTTTGCCTTGGAACTCTCTGCAAGCTACAAAGATAGTAAATGTGGGAATTGGCATGCTTGCTGTTGGAGCTATTTAATTTTAAACTTAGAGATTGATTTTTTTATTCCTTACTAGTTCAACATTGATGTGATTATTGACAAAGACTCAAATTTTGCATATATATAAAGTCCTTAGAGTTTATTGAGGACAATATTTTGCAGACATTTCATTCTTATAAATATTTCGAGGTTAATCTTATATATTGTTTCACAGGGTAAGTAACTAAATGTTTAACCACTGGTTTTGTATTTTGTTTCTAATAAAAACTACACTCTAGTACCAGTAAAACCAGGCTTTTTTTTCTTGTGCTCTTTTATACTGCATGTTGTTTGTTTGTGTTTATATTTATGAACATAAGATTAAGATTAAATCATTCAAACTACCTTTTCTAAACCCATGTGCAAAGTAACTAAATGCTGTATTTTTATAATTAGGATTAGTTTTAAAATTAGGATTACTGGTGCTTTTTTCCTTTTCAGACTCCCAGCCCTTCCCCCCAGTGAATTATTTTTAATATTAAATGTTATGTGATATTGAAGTTGAGATCACAGATCTTATTAATAAATATATGTTAATAGTAATTCAAAGGACTACTAAAACAGCAGTTTTTAAAAAAATTTAATTAAGAGTCTGCAATTTTATGAGGGAGTGATCAAGAAATTAAAATTTGTTGGAGCCATATAAAGTTCATACAAAGTGGTTCCTATTTAAAATGCATGTTATGTTTCCACTGGGTTAGTCATCTGCCAAGTTTCTGGTGATTAACCTGCAGTGGTATTGGGCAATACAAAGAAACAATAGTAGAATCTTTGAAGGCTGTTCATGTCATCAGAAATCTAGAAACATTTATGTCTAAGCAGAAAACTCTTTGGAAGGACTCAGTAGGGTTTGTCAGATTGAAATATTAGTGACCATTCCTCCCAGAACAGTGAAAATTCCGTATGGCCATTCCCTGGCGCAGCCTCACATATACAGAGAAGTAGACTATGCCAGGTTAACAATACATTTGTGTAATTTAAAAACAGTGTACATAATGCCTGAATTCTTGAGAGTTTTAAATATAGTTGCTCTATCTTTAGAAAAAAAGAAAGCCTTCAATCTCACAGCATAGATTAAGTCGGGCAACTTGCAGTGTTAGTCATAATCTAGTAAGATTTTTCAGTCAATCCATAATTAATTAGATTGGTATTATATATAATGTGTACTCTATGACAGATGTTTTGCATATTGATTTAGGAATTTAATATTTCTGTAGCAAACATTTGCAACCTAGTCAGGAAGACGTATAGCAACTATCAGTGATACAGAATAAGTTCTATAGTACACTATGCAAAAAATCATGCACAAAGTTCATCTGGGTATATGGATAAAGAGTTGTTCAGCCCTGAAGGGGATAGGAAGTACCATTTGTACTTATTAAAAGATAAGCAGGAATTCTCCAGATGGGCATGAGACTGATCCTATTCATGAGCATGTAAGAAGCAGCTGGGAGACAAGCAGATCTGAATGTTGAATTCTGCGTGTCACAAAATTTGGATTTGATACTGTGGGCTTGGATGTCCTGTTTTACTACCCTAGCCATATATTTTAAAAAGATTTTTGACTACCCAATTCATTTATTATTAAAATTCCACTAATTTTAAATTATTTACTAATACAGTTAGTATATTTTTTAATCAATGATAATAATAGTAGACACAAATGATTACTAGGAGATTCATGTTTTTAACCTGAATCAAATTTTCTTGAAGTTAAGATTCTTGCTATTTTTAAGTTAGCTTTTATATGCTACAACCTTTTCATTTTAGTTTATATATGCTATAACCTTTAAGATTTCTTTTAAGGTTTTTAAATATCTTTAACTTCTGCTACTTTAATTGGAATTGCTTTAAAATATTTAGGTAACAGCTAATGTCAACAATTCATGATTTGATGAAAAGAACATAGATAGTATAGATGTTAATTTGTATTCAAGACCTGGCTTTGTATCTACTTAACTGAAAAGTGCCTCATTTTTTCCCCTTAATGTTTAATAACTTCTTAATTTTAGAAACATTTCATCTAGATATAGAGTAAGTAGTAAAAATACCTAAATGAACTTTGTTCCTTTTTGTATATGATAGTATCTCTGAAAAGTTATACTGATACTCTTTTTAAGTGATAATTGACATAATAACTGACTTTAGTGATGCATACCCTATGAGTGTTAATACACTAAAAATGAGTTAATTTGCCAGTGTTTGGGATGACTTTCTTTACCCCTGTACTAAAAGTGAAAACTGCTGTTTTCACTTTCTTCATATTATGTTAGTTGATATTTATTGAATACCTACTATGTGGTATTTAGTATTTATCAATGAATTAGGACAGATCTCTATTGCCTTCATAGAAATTTCTATGATCATGATAGGAAAGACATATTAAACAAGTATTTGACTCTAGGTGTTATGAAAGAAATAAAGCAGGGTATTGGGATTAAATAATGACTAGTATGGGAGAGGGTCCATTACTTCAGATGAATGGACTTCTCTAAAACCCAAGGCAGTAAAATGTAGCTGAGCTAACCTTGTTAATATCTTGGAAAGATACTGAGTAAAGGGGAACAGCCAGAACAATGACCCTTAGGCAATAATTCTTCTGGTGTGGAGTGGAGAAAGGACAGAGAACAGAAGGATGTAAGGTTGGAAAGTCAGACCGAGCCAGATCATACCTAATCCTGAGTTAAGTAGTTCAAATTTTATTCTAATTATATTGGGAAGACTCTGAATGATTTTAATCAGAGAACTGATATCATCCTGTTTATACTTTAGTCTGTCTGCTTTGAGGAAATTGGTCTGTTGGGGAGAAATTCTTGAAGCAGGGGGACTTATTGGGAGGATTTTGCAGTATTTAGGAAAGAAATCATGGTGTGGATGAAGGTGGCAACAAAGAATGACATCGTAAGAAATAGAGATATTTTGAAGGTGAACCAAATCGGACCATTAACATCTGGCTGTTGTACTGAAGGAAGGCCCAGATATGACCTACAGTTTTTAGTCCAATAATCGGGGGAAAGTATGCTATTTATAACAGAAATGAGAAATGTAATAGGAACAGGTATAATGACTGATATGGGGGGGGTGGCCCTTGAGGATTGTGACCTAAGTCTATATGTAGGTACCATATTTATATCTGTAGGTACCAATTTAATTTCCCAGTGGAGATTAAGGTTGCATATTTTTCTGATCATCAGGGGCAGACCTTGATTGGAGATAGAAATTCATCAGCATTAGTAGGTAGGTCTTTAAAAGTGTGGGACTTCATTGGGTTACAAGGAAGGTTTAGATGATAGAAATTGAGGAGTGAATATTATAGTATTCTGAGGTTACACAGCAAGGATCCTGAGAAGGAACAGTGAAGTGAAAGGAAACCCATTAGTAGGGTGTGGTGTCACAGAAACCATGAGGGGAACAAGCATAGAAGGAGGGAGTTGTAAACTCTGTCCATTGCTGAGAGATAAATAAGAACAAGAAAGAACCTTTATTGGATTTGGTAAGATGAAGAAAGGTCATTGTTGACCACAAGAACAAACATATATTGAGTACTTCTGTATGCCTGGCTCTATTCTGTTTTTATATATGCTGACTTTTTCAATCTTCACAGCAACCCTATAAAGAGAGCCCATTTTACAGTTGAAGAAGCTGAGGTACAGAGAAATTATGTTGCTTTTATATTTAGCAAGTCATAGGATAGGGACTAGAACACAAGAGGTTAAAGTCCAAGCTTAAACTTAACCATAGTCTATTTAATATATATATAAAACATATATTACTCTATATTTATTAAGCTTAACAATCATATCGTGTGTGGGTATGTATATATATAAAAAAAAGAGCCCATACCTGAAGACAATTTTAAGGAGTTTTATAGTAGAAGAAATAGGAGAGGGAAACGAATTGGCCATGAGTTCAGACATTTTGTTTTGCTCAAGTTGGGAGATACTGAATATTTCTCTGATGATGGTGACCCTGGTAAAAGAGGGGATTTGTAGATTTAGGAGAGATAAAGGATGACTTTATATAAATGCAATTCCTATTCGATTTAACATTGTCAGGAGTTCATTGTTGACATGAAAATATGCTTAACAGCATGACAATTTCAGGATAATTTGGGGGAGGGGGTTGAAGATGAGAGTGAACCCTTGTGGGACTTGATAGGATTTGATTACAGTAAGTATGGGGGGTGGGGTGGGGTCAAGAAATGTGTGAAAAACCCATCTGAATTAGAAGTGCTAACTCGGAAAGGGTTATTTTTGTTTATTTTAAAGCTAACTGATGGTGATAATGTTAGTAGAAAAAGGGAATACAGAAAAAAGGGCTAGATTTGAAGTAAAGTTTTTTCTCTCAAATTGTTCATCAAAGTAATACATGCACATAGTTTAAAAATCAAATAGTACTGAAAGTTTTTGATGCAAAGTGTTGCCTCACTTCTCAGTACCTTATAATCCTGCCCTGAAAGGGATATTTATTTGTATTATTTCTTTGATAATTTCCTCCCCATCATAGTCTTGCCTCTTTTTCTATAATTCTGTTAAGCATTTACTAGTTTGCCTGCATTTTGAAAGTGCTTTTCTTCCCTCCAACCTTACATTTTTCTTCCATTTTTTCCTTGGTTAAAAGAGACATCTGAGCAAGTTCTTTGATTTTATTTTTAATTTTTGAATAATTTTTATGGCTACCTTAAAGTCCAAGTACTTTCTTTTTTCTGTTTAATATTTTTTCACTGTGTGTAGCATATTGATTTTATGGGTATAGTCATTTCTAATGAGAAACATTAATTGCAGGGTTTTTGTTTTTTTTTTAGTTAGTGGATCTGTTTCCTTTGTTAGTGGATCTGTTTCCTTTGGTCACCTTTCCCCCTTCATTTTCTCTTTTTCTGTTTAGAAGTTTCCAAAAAAAAAATGTTTGTAAATCCCTGTCTCACATTTATATTCATAATATAAAGCCCTGATTATTCTTACAAATGGAGTATTAAACAACAATGCAAGTTTCCTAGACACAGGTAGTGCTTGTTGATGGTGGATTTTGTTGTTGAGGATAACCTATAAATAACTGAAAATCTTTCCCTTAGGCTATTCAGCTTTTCAGAGAAGAATCTTTTCATCTTCCTAAGGGATAGCAGCAGCTGCCAATGTTCCTGAGAGAAAGCTATTCTGTGTATCATAGTTCATTATGTAAACTGTCACCTGTATTTCAGTCTAGCTCCTGTAAGCTCAAGTCTCCTTTGTACCTGGGTCTCCATATGCTGAGGCCTCCAAGGTTCTGCAGACTGAATCAATTTTTTTCCTTACCCCTGTATCTTATTTCACTGTTTAGAAACCTTTAAATGTTAAAAAAAAAAAAAAAAGGAAAAAGAATGAAAGAAAAGGAAGGGGAAAAACAACCTGAAAGAGAAGCAGTGCCAATTAAATTGAATATTGCAACTATTAATATATTTAGAAATGAGGGAAAAAATGTTGAAATCTTTAGTTAATATTTTGTTCTCTATGCCTGTATAGATTTCAACCTGTTTTGTTTCATAAAGAAATTCCTTTGCCATCGTCTTGGCAGAGTTTGGGGCAGAAGAAAAAAAGATAATTTTGTGTGGTTAATCTGCGGTGCTTAATTAGAAATTCACAGTTTACTTGTGAACATATTGACATGACTGTACTGGTGAGATACAGATTTGTTCAGGTGAGAAGTTTGTTTCAGAGATAAGAGAGTTGAACCTTATCCACCTAGTATAACCTTGAAGCCATGAAGATGAATACCATTTCCCAAAGGGAGTTTAAAGCATGGACTTCTTTCATTTCATTTATTCAACACCTATTTATCAAGCACCTACCAGTGTGCTGGCAGGTAGAAGACGAGCTAGGCTCAACTATAGGGGAAGGCATTGGGGAATGGTGAGAAAGATGGGAAGAGGGAAGGAAAAAAATTCCCACTTTGAGGCAGGGAGGGAGAGTGAACTGTTTATTTCCATTATATTTCCCCCTACATCTAAGATATAGGGCTTTCTCCCTACTGACAGAAAATGGAACAGATAATGCTGCATGGACTTCAGGTAGAATGAATGAGACCTTCTGTTGAATTAGTTCACTAGAGTTGATTGTGTCCCCAACACAGCGTTAGATAATATTGATTTAGTTGGTCAACAAGACCAACCTATTCTTGAACCTCTTGGAGCTTACCTTCTAGCAGAGATAATAGTGCAACAGTTACTTATCTTAAACCACAAGTGATGAGGGCATGTGAGGAGGAAGATTAGTCTTGTGGGGATTAAGTTTCCAGGAGGAAGTGATTAAGTTGAATTCCAGTACTGAATCACCAAAATAAACAAAACTTAGAATTTAATTATATTAGAGACTGGCCAGTAAGAAGCAGGCTAAGAACAATGGTGATGCCATATGTAACCTTTCCTTCGAAATCCAAGGATAGGTGATATGACAGCTTTTGAACATCAAAGGGACTGCCAGACTGCTTGTATCGACACGCTACTACAAAGTTATAAGGGAAATTTATAAGATCTTAGTCATTTCTAAAGAAAATTTTTAGAATTCCATGAAAAAATAAACCTTGATGTTTGATGATAAAAATAGACCATCTGGGGCCTCAGTATCTGAAATAATACAGAAGGAGTCATTTATTTAAAAATAAATTGCTAGTGATCTGATCAGCAATGTGAAAGTTGGGCTTTTACAGACTCACTTATTATTCACTGGCGCAGGTGAAAAGTATAGAGTCGTTTATACTCAAAATTACATTTCATGACTTAGACTAAAAGCTAATTTTTTCTTTATTCAAAAAAGAGAACATAGGAAATAATATTCAAGTGTTTACCATGCCCATTAATATCCTAAATTAAATTCATATGTTTCATAAGTGTTAGCTTGAGAAAAAACACAGACACAAAGTGACTTTACAGTGAATATTTACCTACTACTGTTGTTAATGGCAGTCTGCCTGAGAGGGAAAATTTTTCAAAAAAGAGCAGTGGTATCTTGAATTTCCTCTTAAAATTGGAAAGGGTAGGAATACTCGAGAAGGGAAAATATTTCATTGTCAGTAGGGAGAAAGTCATATATCTCACATGTAGAGTGGGGAAAAAACTTGGAAAGGAACACTGACTTTTCTTTCCCAGAAACCACAGTCTCCTCTTCCCTTTCTTATTCATATTCTCTTAGTTGATAGAGCAAGCCCAGAAACTCAGAGAAAAAGGAGGTGCTTTCCCACCAGTCCAGTGGTTCTAAATCCTGGGAACCACCTGAGGGCCAGAGTGAGAGGGAAGCAATCTTTGTTTCTCTTTGGTGGTTCAACGCTGGCTAGCGTGGGAGCAGAATGTTTTCTTAGTGTGAACAAATTTACCAAACAACCATTCAGAGCCTACCTGTCTACAATTCCCACTCCCTTAGCCAAAGGCTTTCCTTTTTTTTTTTTTTTTTTGGTGTAGGCTGAGAAGGTAAGTGCCCACCTAGGTAAGCCTCAATAAAATAAAGTTCTCAACCATTTCTTTATCCAGTGAAGACAGACTAGATGATCTCAACTCCTCTTCCTGCTCTAAGTTTCTATTATTCTTTGTGATTCATTTTATATGTTTACAGTGTGGGCTTACTTAGGTCACTGCTTATCTTTAGGAGGAATAGTGAAGGCAATATCATTTCCCTTTCAGGGGAACAAAAAAATCATCTGACCTCCGGATGCCTTCCATTGAGCTATACCCAGCTTCTCCCAGAAGGCAGCCTGACTCAGGGTTTGGGGCATGGGACATGGGGCATGGGAGTGGTCTGCAGATATTCACCTGAACTTGCAGATGTGCTCTGCTACCTGTGCCTTGGGAACTAGACAGGTTTTTAGTTTGCTTAAAAAAATGGATGTAAATAATACTTCATGAGATGATTGCTGAGATTAGTACACTATGTGATGTATCTAATACAATGTTTGATGCCTCAAAAATGCATAATCTTTCATTTTGTACACTTATGATCATGGAAATAGCATTGTACATCAGACAGTTGATTTTCTGAGGGTGCACTTTCCTTAACAGATGGATAGTTGCGGGGGATTCTTCATGGATGTTGCTGGGATGTTTTCTTTACTGTGGTGTCATTTTTTCAATTGTTTTATAAAACATTTGATCTTTGAAAGCTGCATGAAGATCTTCAGATTGATACTTGCTTTATACAATTTTTTCAAACTGTGGAACCTTTAACAAGGTTTATGATTTTATAGAAATCATTCATCTGAATTTGAGGAAGAAAATGCAGGCATATTTTGACTTTTCTCTGCCTGGTTTGCCTAATTAAATTTGAAGCTTTGTTAATGTGCTTTTTGGAAACTCATTTAAGTTGTCTTTGGCTGACATTATGAGAGTTGTTTCCCATATTTCATAAGAATAAATAGAAAAATTAATTAAAAAAATTAAAACCTTGTTATATTTGGATGCTTTGAGAAACAAGCACCATGGCAGAATTAGTCATGCAAAAAATTATATGAGTAAGTCTGTGAAAAGGGGGGGAAGGGAACCAGAGGAGGCCCGGAAAGCCTTAAGACCATGATGCAGGTCTCATCTCTGAGGAGAAGAGAAGAAAGAAGATCAGGTGGGAAATATCTTAGATTGCAGTGCAATTCTAAGAATCATTTAGCAAGATCTATGTGTCCTGAACTAAAAATGCCCAACAGAGGAGTCTGCAGCTTGTAGTTATGGACCTGCCCTGGAGGAAGCATGAATTCAATGTGAGTTCAATGAGTTCAATATGTATGAGACTCAAATAATTACCTGTGCTCTTTCTCTTGTCTTCTCAATCATTCATTTAACTATTTACTCAACAGCTATGTAGAGCATCTCCATCACGGGCGACGGGCTATGTGAGCTGTGTGGGTGCAGCATGTGGGAGGAGTGGCCCTTGCTAGAACAGAGTGGTGGATTCATAACATTTCATCGGGGGTCTTTGGTCAACAATGCTTGTAAATCTGAGAGACCCCTTTCCATAGCACCACACTTGCGTTCACGTCTATGGTTTGTGTTCTAGATAGTTGTTCTCCTTGAGTACTGGTATAACAAAATAATTGCAAAGAAACATTAGATGCCACATCGAGATATGCTCCCAGTGCTCTAAATTACTACCAGTTGCTAACAGACGAGAGACTGGGCCTAGATGCTGTTCTCCCAGCCCTTTGTGGCATGCTGCATGATACAGAGCGTGAGCGCTGGCAAATGGATATTTAATCTGAAGAGAATTTGAAAACTGTAGAACTGACTAAAACCTGGTCTGCTCTTTATTATCACCATGTGAGAGTATTATCATCACTCTAAGGAATGCCAGTGATAAATATTCTACCCCGCCTGGCTGTTTGTTCCCACCACCTCCCACCACCTCCGCCTTCATATGCCAACTTCATATGTCTCGTTAATATTTCCAACCCTGAAAGTGGAGCAAAAATTTATGATTATTCCTTATCAGCTTCCTAAGAGAAATATGTTTCAAATCATCTTCGGGAATGTTATGGACTGGAGGGCTTTTGGTACAGGGATGTATCGTTTCAAAGAGGGAAGAAATCACTTTCTTACAAAATGGGCAGACACCCAGAGACCAGTGCTGGATTTTAATGATGAGAGAAAGAAATTCTTGAGGTATAATTGGCAGATGACATCATGAGTTTTAGGTACAACATATGATTTGATATTTGTTGTGAAATAATCCGAATTTCACTTGGTGAGAAAGGTGGTAGGGATTGTAGGCTGACGTTTCCAAGGGCCCAACAGACAGCAGTTATATATATTTAGGAAATAGTGAATAGACATAAATAACTAGTTTTGTGTGGGGAAGAAGTGGGAAGTAAGATTAGAAAAGTAAGTTTGAACCATAATTTTAAGATTTCTGAATGCCAGGATAAAATGAATGATTAAACATGGTTAGCCATTTTGAGTAGGTAAGTAATAGGACGAAAGCTATATTTTAAGAATATTGATCTGGCATTGGTGTCTAGCATAGAGCTGATTGGAGATTAGCTCAAATGAGTCTTTGTATAGTCATCTTAGGTAGCAGTGAGTTCAGAAAGAACTGATCCAAGAACTGTAAAGAAAGCATGACGGTCTTAAGTTCAATGTGTATGAGACTCAAATTATTATCTGCTCTCCCCAGAACTGCTCTTTCTCCTGTCTTCTCAATCATTCATTTAATTATTTACTCAACAGCTATGTATAGCAGCTCCATCATGGGCCAGGGTGAACTCCTGATTACTTGGGTGATGGTTCAGTTCTGCCAAGTGTCCTTGAAACCTGGACAAGAAACCTGATTCTCATCCATCCTTGATGGTTTTCTCCTACATTCCCACATCTATCTAACCAGTAATTGATTTCTGTTGATTGTATTCTCTCTACCACTCCTACTGCCCCCCCCACCCCAGTGTCACTCTAGAATCATCTGGGGATCTTTTATGAATTCCGATCCTTGTAGCTATGTTCCAGATCAATTACACCATAGGTATTTGATTTTAAATTTAAATTAGATTAGAACATACAAGTTTTGGATGTGCATCTTTATAAATCAACATCTGTTTATACTACATTATTCACCACTGAAAGGCCAATTCACCACTAAAATTTTGGTTTTACCCACCACCTTTTCCCTTTCTTTCAGGTAGCCACTAGTTTATAAATCTAAAATCTATATACATATAAAAAAAAGTTTATTTTAGTTTGTTTTATTTCTCTAGGTCTACCCATGTTGTTACAATTTTCATCTTTTTTTGTGGCTGGAGAGAGAGAGAGAGAGAGAGAGAGAGAGAATGAGAATAACATCTTTATCCACTCAACTATTGCTCAGTACTTAGGTTGTTTCTAGAACTAGGCTATGGTAAATGACGCTACAATAAGCATGTGAGTGCATACAGCTGTTTCCTGAGTCAGTGAGTAAATAAGAGAACTGCATCATATAGAATTTATATTTTTGATTTTTTTGAAGAATCTCCATCCTGCTTGTCTTAATTGACTGCACCAATTTACTTTCCTACCAACAGTGTAAAAAGGTTCTGTTCTCCCCACATTTTTCCAACACTTAGAATTTCTTGTCTTTTGGATATAATAGCTTTTCTCACATGAAATGATATATCACTGTTGTTTTGATTTGCATTTCCCTAATAACAATAGATGAGGAGCATCTTCACATGTGCCTGTTGGCCATCTCTATGTTTTCTTTAAGTGTCTATTCAGATCCTCTACCCATTTTTTTCACCAGTTTCATTTGTTGTTGTTGTTGAGTTACAGGCTTTTTTTTTGAAGCTTCCCAAATGATTTCAATGTACAGGCAAGCTCAGAAACTACTGAGTTATTAGATACTTTTCAAATATGATGTCTAGCCATGTTGCTATCACAGCCTTAGGCTCTTCTCACTCACATGGCTATATCCTACTTGGTCTCTGTGTTTCTGATCTTATCCCTCTTCATATCTATCCTGGGCCCAGCTACCTGTTGATCTCCTGGAAATATAAATCTAACTATGTTACTACTTTGCTTCCAGCTCTCCAACACCCCTTATACATATAACATTGCTTCCCAACCCCTACGTTCTCCCCACCTACACAGATCACCCCAGCACAACACCTGTTCTTCAGTGAGTATTTAGCATGGTGATTTGCAGTCTAATTGAAGTGCTCCCTGGGGGAAGAGTGTCAGAATATTGGAAAATGTCTCAAATAGTATGAGCAACTTGAAAAATGCTTTCTGTTCACCATCCCCTTTTTCCCTGTCTCCTTCCCTCTTTTTTTTTTTTTTTTTTTTTTTGAGACTAGGTCTCGCTATTTTTGCCCATGGAACCGAGGCTCTCATTGCCCAGACTCAAGCAATCCCCAGCCTCAGCTTCCCAGGTCGCTGGGATTACAGGCATGCGCCACCATGCCCAGCTGTTTTTTTTTGGAACCTGACGGGACTCGAACCGCGATCCCTGGCCCCCGCCGTGGCTTCCCAGGCTGCACCTACAGGCATGAGCCACTGTACCCGGCCCTCTTCCCCTCTATCTTGATAGATGGCATCCAACTAAGGAGCTCAAAACTTACCATGCAGTATAAGACCACCATTTGATCAGGCCCTGTACCCTTAATCTCATCTTTTCACCTACTTCCACCTTGATTTATATTCCTTGTATTCCTAACTTCTGAACGTTCCTGATAAATCATGTAATTCTAGTCTTCCGATTATAGTTGTCCCTTCTTTCTGTACAGTTTTATCTTTTACCTTCTCCTGTAATGCTGTGTCTTTATCTAACTTGATTTTGAAAAGCAGTCACAAAATGTCAACGTTGAGGTTACTTAGCTCTGCAAAGCCTTCTCTGACTCCCTACTTCAGTTATTGGGAGCCTTCTTTTTATTATCAAGGACCCTGGGAACTTGCCTCCTTCATAATACTATATTGCTGTACAGCCATTATTGTTGTTTTAATGTATCTACATTTGCTGTTCTCTAGGTTTTCTCACTTTGAAAATTTTATAATACTCTGCTTGTATTTACTCTTATATTTTGATCCTGTTAGTTGGTTTTGTCAGAGGCTGCCAGCTGAAACCAAACAAAACTCATAACTGTAAAATAAAAAATACTTCATTTTGCTATCTTATCTGGCTTCAAAACACGAAAAGCAAAACTAACATAACAAATGTCCAAAAAGCAAAGAGCAGCTTCTCCATTCCCCCAATATTTACCTTAAAAAAATTCCTTAAAAGTTACCAACAATGTGTGGGTAAACCCCCTGCCCACCATTGTCTCACAAAAACTACTGTTTGGGGCCGGGCATTGTGGTGCATGCCTGTAGGCAGCAGCCTAGGAAGCCGCAGCCGGGACAGGTATCGCGGTTCGAGTCCTGCCGGAAGCACGTAGTGAAACCTAGTTCCAAAAAAATAGCTGGGCGTGGTGCTGCGCACCTGTAATCCCAGCTACCTGGGAAGCTGAGGCTGGGAGTTGCTTGAGTCTGTGGTACCACGGGCAATGTGAGCCTCGGTTCCATGGGCAAAAATAGCAAGACCTAGTCTCAAAAAACCAAAACAAAACGAAAAATCTAATGTTTTACCCATTTTTTTTGGTCTTAGCTATTAGTCTTCCCTAGTTAATTAGTCGTAAAACATTCTCTTAGCCACCTTTCCCCCCCTTGCCTAAACCCTATAAAAGGTCTAGTAATTTACCTTAAAGTTGCTACCAACCATGCTTCTAATAGCCAGTAGTCTTTGACTGTGTCAATCTCTTACTCATACTTTCTCGCAACCCTGTGCCCGGCTCTTTACAGGTTTGAGTATTATGATCAACAGAGCTAGAATTATAAAATATACATATAAAGATCTTTCAAGGTAATATTGTTCAAATATAAAATTAAAAAATAAGCATAGCTACCTAGCAACATGGAAATATCCCAACAAATTTGGAAAAATAATTCAACACATACTGAAGAAATTTACAGAAAAGACTACATGAACCCTCTAATGAGTATAGATTAAAACAAAAGACAGGACCAGTGCTAAAGACAACAGCGGCCTTTGGGAAGCAAAAAATGATTACTAAATGTAAGTTAAGGAGATAGGTCTATAGAAGGAGAAACAGTATACTGTCAGAAGAACTGGAGAGAGGAAAGGAGTTTTCTAAAAAGCAGAGCATGGGCACTGATACTATAGAGAGGCTGCCCTGTAAAATTCCTCTTGGATGTGATTCTAGCATCCACTGAGAAGGATTCTGTACCTCCAAGGAATCAGACTGAACAAATTCATGGAGACTTAACACTTCCAAACAGAACTTAAACCGAAGTAGTTTATGACCTTTGGGGCTTCAGAACCTTTGAATAAGCTGATCAACTCTATTTTGTCCTTGAAAAATATTAAGCACTTGGGAATATAGACACATTGTTCACTATAGCCTTCTCCCCCTTACCCCAAACCATTCCTGCTCAAGGCTCTCTTTGGGCCCTCACATTAGCGCACATAGTTTCATGGTCAGGTACCAAAGTGTGCTTGGGAGATACAGACAGGAAATATATTTGAGGAATAAGTGCAGTTTCTCATTGCTGAAATCTTAGCAGGTCGAAATTCCTTTACTTTTCCCTGATTAAGAACCATGAGCTTACTAGAGGTGTTTCTTGGTGCTTCCCTGACTGCTCGGCCTGAAAATCGAGCACTTTCTGGATTCCTGTCATTGATTAACCAAAACACTAACCTGCTAGCCACTCTGCTTCTGTGTGCCCTGCTTTGTGAAAAGGTCTCCTTCAGACTCACCCAGCAGCCATGACTCGCTTCATTTCCACCTGTCTGGCTTCTGACTTCAACTTCTTTCAAATGACTCACCCTTGTGATTCCCTTTTCAAACTTAAGAATTTAGGAAAGCAATGAAAACACTCTGACTTGCAGAAACAGAATTTTTTTTTATGGGAAAAAAGAGCAGAGTTGTTAACTCTTACCAACGACAGCCCAAGAGAAGAGTCATGACATGGAAAATTCAAAACACTGGACAGCTAAAAAATACTTGGTGATTTATAATATGAAATTATTTTTATACCATTTTTTCTGATTTTCTTTGGATGACCACAGAAATGTTTTTGCAATGACTGTGGAGAGTAGAAATAGACATATTGGAAAATTGAGTTGGGATACAAAATGTCCTTTGGTTGATTTATAAGTTTCATTAGTAACTGACTTAATAACTCTTCCAGACAGAATTAACTTTAGAATTTGATAAATAATGGGTATTCCTTTTAGTAGATCATGAACTTTGAATGAGAAAAAGTAAAAGTAGTGAGTATGAAAGAATATGAGTATAGAAATGATTATTTTATTTATTTAGTCAGCAGTAGATTTAAATGTTAAAGTAGAATAAATCTGGATAAAGGATTAAAAAGTTTTTTTGCACTGCACAAAGACATTTTCAGGGTGATAGACCTGGTCTATAGGATAATGTGGTGCTAGATCACATAATTCTCAGTATTTTTTCAGAACTCATAGAATTGTATACCACAAAGTTGACTTTTATTATGTTAAAACCAACCAACCAACCATCAAATACCTCAGGTTCTTAGGGGAATCCATGAACCTAACAATATTAGAAATGTAAGAATTAGTTTCCTCGAAGAAGCTTGGGGAAGAAAGGAGTTGACCTAGACAATTACGGAAAGCAGTGTTTTGTCTAGATAATATAAAGATACAGATAAAAGAACTGTATGCAAAAAGATAACTTTTTCTCAGGGGTACAATTTGGTAATTCTGATACCATTTTACATGTTTGCTAGGGCAAGAGAAGTAAGTAAATATATTGCAGATAACGAGAACCAGGTGCCAGATTTTTCACTTTCAAAAAGAGAAGTCACGAGTAAGTGGAATGGAAGTAGAGGTTAGAGCTCACTATACAGACTTGTCAGAGCAGATGTAACTATAGAGATGTGTTTACAGTAGTTAGTATAATACATATATTTTCCAGCTCAGTTTCTTGAGAGGGCTAAGAAGCAACAGCTTCCACTTACGACCTGCATACCCAAGGTCTTGGTTTTTAAGTACTTTTTTTCAAAATAAAAGTAGTCAGAATTACATAGAAAAATCAGTGATTCTATGAAAGGAAAAAGACAAGATGATCTTGGAGCTTCTTATAGTATCAGAGACTAAGGGGGTGAAGAAGAGGTGAGGCCATGTCAAGGGTACTGAAAGAGCAGGTGATGATGATCAAAGCTGGCAGAATTTGAGCCACAAAATACATAAAAATCACACTGGCTTACAATCTAAAGACTGAAAAATCTCTTGATCCATGCTCATAACAGATTGTATGAATAAGTAAATAAATAAATATATATCATGAGAAGGGACAAATCTACCTGACAGAATAATGCCAATTAGTAAATGAAGGAGGAATGAGGAAGAGAAATTCAGCATTAGACCCTACAGCAGTAATACTACAGTCACCATCCATGATGACCTAAAGTCAGCAGAAGCTTGAAGGAGAAAAATGAAATTTGCATAGTTTCAAACTATCTTCACCCCCCCCAACCCCGCAGTCCAATTCTTCACTGTAGCAGTATTAACATGGTTATGAGTGTCTTGATATTATTCCCTCCAAGAGATGGAACTTATTTCTGTGCCACTGAATGTGGTTAGGGTTTCATGTCCCACTTTTAAGGAAGGAAATTAGAGACACCTGGCAGATACCATGTCAACTAAGAGATCAAGTTTAACATCACCAGTAATATGTCAGCTTGATATGACCTCCCTGGTAAGGTGCACCTGGTACAGCATTTTACCTCTGGAATTTTTCTCTAAAGGCATAATCTGGGTCTTGTTTCTAGTCATAAAACATCCGATGAACCTGAATGGAGGGACTAGAGCAAAAACTTGACCTATGTTCTTCAAACAACCTTATCAAAGACAAGCAAATACCAGGAAATTATCACAGATTGAAGAAACTAAAGAGACAAGATGCCTTGTAGTACTCTGGATTGGACTGGAATAGAAAGATGGGTGAAGCGTATAGTTTAGTTTTTAGTATTATAGCAATGTTAGCTTCTGTTTGTTTCTTTTTTTATATGGGCCATTCTACTGGTGTAAAATGGTCTCTAATCTTGTTTTGATTTACATTTTCCTGATTATAAGTAATTTTGGGCATTTTTTCATATGCCTTGTTGCCCATTTGTATTTCCTCTTTGGAAAAGTGTCTTTTAATCGCCTTTTTTTTTTTTTTTTTTTTTTTTTTTTTTTTTTTTTTTTTTTTTTTTTTTTTTTTTTTTTTTTTTTTTTTTTTTTTTTTTTTTTTTTTTTTTTTTTTTTTTTTTTTTTTTTTTTTTTTTTTTTTTTTTTTTTTTTTTTTTTTTTTTTTTTTTTTTTTTTTTTTTTTTTTTTTTTTTTTTTTTTTGAGGCTAGGTATCTCTATTTTTGCCGGTGGAACCACAGACTCTTGTTGCCCGGGGTACCCAGCCTCAGCTTCCCAGGTAGCCGGGATTACAGGCGCGCACCATCATGCCCAGCTATTTTTTGAGAACTAGGTCTCGCTATGGGCCCCAGGCGGGACTCAAACTGCTATCCCTGGTCCCGGCCGCTTCATAGGCTGAAGCTTACAGGCATGAGCCACTGTGCCCAGTTTCTGCCCAATTTTTCACTGGACTTTTCACTTTGTTTTTGTTGAGCAGTGTGGGTTCTTCGTGGGTCTTTGATATTAGACCCTTATCTGTTGAAAGGAGCGCAAAAATTTTTTCCTTTCAGTTGAGTGTCTCCTTGTTTTGGTTATTGTCTCTTGTTATACACAAGTTTTTAGTTTGATACAGTTCCAGTTAGTTATGTTTTCCTTCATTTACTTTGCTTGTTTAGATACTAACTGAAAGCCGTTTCTGTGGTATAGGTCATGGAGTGTTTTGCCTATGTTTTCTTCTACATATTCTATGAATTCGGGTCTTACATCCAAGTCTTTTATCTATTTTGAGTTGATTTTGTACTTGGTGTGAGGAATCGTCTGGAGTCATTCTTTTGTGTGGAGCAGTCCAGTTTTCCTAGCACCATTTACTGAAGAGACTATCCTTATTCCAATGTATGTTGTATGTTTTTTGCCCCTTTGTCATCGATTTGTTGACTATATATGTGTGACTTTATTTAAGGGCTTTCAATTCTGTTTCATTGGTCTGTGTGTCTATTGCCGTCCCCCCCACCCCCCACCCCCCCAGTACCATGCTGTTTTAATTATCCTCCATTCTCTCCTTTCAGCAAGGAGAGCTTTGGCTATTTGAGGTTTTTTTATTATGCCATATGACTTTCAGTAGTATTTGTTCTATTTCTTTAAAGAATATCATTGAGTGCTCACTTTGGCAACACATATAATAAAATTGGAATGATACAGAGAAGATTAGCATGACCCTGCACAAGAATGACATGCAAATTCATGAATTTGCATGTATTCCATTGAAAAGTATTCCATTAAAAAAAGAAGAATGTCATTGACATTTTATTGGAATTTCATTGAATCTGTAGATTGCTTTTGGTAGGATGCCCATTTTGATAAAGTTAATTCTTCCATTCTATGACCAGGGGATGTCTTTCCATTTTTCTTGTGTCTTTTTCTATTTCTGAGCTTTTCTGGTCCCTTCAGGAGGTAGGTGGTGTGGGGAGGGGTTTTCTACCCCTGGGACCAGCTGGAAGTACTCAGCCTGGGGTTTCTGACCTGTGAGCAGCTGCAGTGGTGGTTGGTGGCTTCAGTTCCCTAAGTTTTCTCAGCTACCAAGATGTTGCCAGTTGGAGTCAGCTGGCATCAGGATCAGAGGCATCGTTGATGTTGGTGGTGGCTGCAGTCTCAGCTGACTGTGGATGCCTTCTCTGGTGGTGTGTGAATGGCCAATATGACACCTGACTTAGGAAGAGCCTCCACTCTCCAAACTATCCAATGCCTTTGAACCTTTTCCAGATTTTAGTCTTCCTGGAGATGTTCTGGTGTCCAGTTGTCAAATCGGAGCATTTCTAGAAGTTTGTATTGGTCTTTTTCTTTTTTAAAGCTATTTTTAGGAGAGTGATTGCTTTCAGTCTCTTTGTTCTTCCATGTTGCGAGCATTTCTAGGAACTGTAATTTTATAACAGTTATGGGGAATTCTATTTTTTATGACATAGAGTCTTCTATTGAAAGTCTTTATTTAGTTATATATTAAAACCTCACATTTTTTCAGATAAATCAAATTTTCTTTTAATTAATCCATCTCCAGTAATTTGAAGTCATGAAACAGAATAGTAAGCATAGCAACTAGTGAAAATATTCTGACTTAAATTGAAATGGATTATGCCAGAATTCACAAATTGCTTGTCCACAGACTATCTTTAGTGCTGGGGTATATTTTTTCATTGTCTTATGTAAAAAAGAAAAGAAAGGCAAAGAAGGTGCTTGCATAGATACAATACAAGCAAGCAGGAAAAGCGGCCTCTTAAAGGGACAGGTTTGTTGAAAGAGGTGTCTGCATAGACATAAATTGGCAGGAGAGCAGCCCTGTGCAGTTTTAAATCTTTTTAATTTTTTGGTAATACTGAAAATAGAGAATTTTATATAAAAACCTGAGCTCCCAGTGTCACACAGTAAGATCTGATAGCACCAGCTATATATCCTGACATAGCTGCACTTGGCAAGGTCTGGATGGTGGATGCTTATTATAATGTGTGAAATTTTGTTTCAGTTTCCCGCTGTTTCTTTGTTGTGTTCCGATTTTTAAAGCTTGAGGTAAAATTTATGTAACAAAACGAAGCATTTCAAACTGAATAATCCAGTGACATTTCATACATTCACAGTATTGTGCAATCACTACCTCTATTTGATTCCAAAGCATTTCATCCTTCCAAAATAAGACGGCTTCAATTAAGCAGTTGTTCTCCTTTTGCCACTACTCCAAACCTCTCATGATCATCAATCTGCTTTCTGTCTCTTTGAATTTACCTACACTTGAGATTTCATATTAAATGCAAGCCACATTAAATATAATTTTTATGTCTACTTTCTTTCACTTAGAGTGTTTGCAAGGTTTGTTGATGTGGCATGTATCAGTACATTTTCCCTTTTCATGATTGAATAATATTCAGTTTTGTGTACCTGACTTATTTGAATGATCATATGCTTGGTACTTTCTAAGGACACAGATTTATTTATTTATTTCAGTCACAGATTTTTTTTCAGGTTAAGAAAACTTTTATTTATTTATTTATTTATTTATTTATTTATTTATTTATTTATTTATTTATATATAAATTTCACAACATTGTAATCCCAGGGGTTTACCATCCCTCCCCTCCCCTCCATCCCCCCCCTCTTTACCCTCTTGCTCAAAGTTGAGCACTTCACTTTGGTGCTTAGCTTGTTTTGACTTTTCCTCAAGTCTTTTGTTTATTTTTTCACTATATCCCATATATTAGTGAAACCATTTAGTTTCTGTCTTTTTCTTTATGACTTATTTCTGCTAATATGATTTCTTCTAACTACATCCATGTTGTTATAAAATCGTCGAATTTGTCATTTTTAATTGATGAGTAATATTCCATTGTGTATATATACCACATTTTTTTCATCCAGTCATCTGTTTTGGGGCATTTAGGCTGCTTCCTTGACCTTGCAATTATAAATTGTGCTGCAGTAAACATCCGAGCACAGGTGTCCCTTTGTACCCACATTGAGGTCTCTTTTGGGTAGATTCCCAAGAGAACAATTGCTGGGTCAAATGGTAGTTCCATTTTCTTTAACCTGAGGGTCCTTCACACAACTTTCCATAGTGGTTGGACTAGTTTACATTCTCACCATCAGTGTAGCAGTGTAGTAGTGTTCCTTTCTCTACACAGCCTTGCCAACAATTCTTGTTGCCCATTCTTTGGATGTGGACAATTCTTACTGGTGGTATCTCATTGTGGTTTTGATTTGCATTTCCCTTATTTCTAGCGTCAGTCACAGATTTTAACACTGGTGATTGCTTCTCACTGTGATCTCTCTTGCTTGCTTTCTCATTTTGCCCCCTTAACTTTTATATTTATATTTTCTTGTCTATGTAATATTTTCACTCCATTCCTGCACTTTCTTCCATGACAAAGCTTGAACTAATCAATGACAGTCTTCATTTTTCTTAAAAATGTTTCTCTGCACTAGGTTTCTTTGTCTTATTTTCCTTAATTTTTATTATTCTCTGACAGATATTGATTATGGATGAGGATTGTTTTTATTTTCTTCTATTTTGACAGTAAAAATATTAGCTTGAGAAGCTCTGAATTTGGGGTAGGACTTTGCCTTTTGCTGTAAGCAGTCATTTTATGTTATGCATCTGGGTTTAATTATAGTTGGCATCTCTGAACTCTGAGGGAAAATATGCATTGCTGAAATGTCATGTGTTTCTGGCATGTAAGAGTATAATCACTCAAATGTATAGTCATTCCTCTAGCTTTTTTTAGCCTGGTCTCGAGGTCTGATTTACCCCTTCTCTTGCCCCTGCACTCTGGGAAATTCTCTCTTTTTTTTCCCCCAACCCTCTGATTTCCTTATTATTTGCCGTTTAACTGTTTAATCATTCACTGTAAATAATGTGACTTAGCTTCTTTCTATGTTTGTAACTGCCCCCTTGCCACCCCTCTCCCACCCCGATGGTTATATCTTGCTTCCCTAACTAGATTATAAAACCCTGTCAAATAGAATCTAGTTTTATTTTTTATATGCTTCAGTGCAGAACATATGTAATAGGCATATGAAAAATATTTGAATTAGTGGTTTTCTGAACCAATAAAGATGCCCCTTTACATTATATCTAACTTCCCAGCTTATTAAATTGAATAAATTTAAGTTTTTAAATTAATTTTTAGTACAATACCTATAATTATGATTAATAAATAGCAAGTGAATAAAGTTCTGTGTTATAGCACTAAGTTCCTTTCCAAATCTAATGAACATGTTAGTAGAAGTTGGTGATTTAAAAATGTATTTTACAAAACAACCTGCCTCAGGATTGTCTATAATGTAGTTAAAATGAACGTCCTTAACTCCATCCCAGTCTCATTATAGTAACAATGGTTGAATCATAGAATCTGCATTAAAAAAATTATCTTGGATACTTATGCACATTATTATTATTATTGTTATTATTATTAAAACATTGGTTCACAGCTTTATATGATCCAGAGGTATAAGTTAACACTGTTTTAGATGTATGTTACCACACCACACCCATCACCAACATATAGTTCTTGGATCCCCTTTTCCCTTCTCTGTTGTTCTCAATTTTATAGTCAGATATCAAGGGCATGTGATTATTTGATTTTTCTCTCACCTTTTATTTTTATTTTTCTATATTCTGCATATGAGTGAAACTATCTGATATTTGTCTCTCTTCTGCCTTATTTTGCTTAGAACCATGTTTGCTGATATTTTAAAATCCTACATCATTTATTGCAATTGTGAAGAAGTTCTAGAATGCGTTGACCTTATTTTTCAAGGGATAGCTTTCAGATATTATAGACTTCTGTGTTCTAGGAGTTAAATAAACAAGCCATTAATAAGTAATCCAGAGGTATAAATGAACCAACCGTGAAACAAAGTGACACAGTAGATTGCTTATGGTGACAAGTAATTGAACGGAACAAGTTTGTTGTGTTTGGGATAACATAAGGGAATAATTGCAGGCAATTAAAGAAGGACTTTTGTTAGAAGGACCAGAGGTCTCTGGCTATAGTTTTTCAGTGTTACAATATTTTCTTCCCTCTGTATCCATTGGTGTTTTAAATTAAATATATCACTTTATGCAGGCCCTGACTAGGAAAAAGAACAATAACTTTTTTCAATATATTGTGCAATGATGTTTACAAATATATTTTTCTTGTGGGGTTCATTTAATTTTTACCTATAACTTGATCAGTCACCATGTGATTTGGCAGAAACAAAGTCTCCTTCAACCCAATGGAACTGTCGTTTATACAAAAAAAAAAAAAATCTGTGCCAGGCAGTAATATTGTGCTTTGCCACATCTTGTCATTTAGCTCACTAGACTCAAGTTAGCAAGAAGGAAGTAGGGTACAGAAAGCAGAAGACAGTAACCTGTTTAATATCATCCAATATCTTTTTCTCTTATTTGATATATTTTGTGGCCCTCTTGCAATTAGAAAAGAAAACTTTTCAACTTTCCAACCATTTTCAGCTTAAATGTGAACTGCTGAAAAAGCTGAAAAAGGAAATGATCCACCCAAGTTGGTAGTCTAACAAATAAAACCTTAGCTCCTAGAAGAACTGAAAGTAGAGCTGGAGATAAGTTTAAAGTTGGAATCTGAACTTCTTTTCCTGGTTCAGTACGACTTCACTATTTTGTTCCCATTTACAACTCTAAGAATTCCAGATATTCCTAGGATGAAATGTAAATACCAAAATACATTCCAAAATCAAATAAATGAGTTTGTGATCATCTAGGTCATTGGTTCCCTCCACTGAAATTTATTATTAAGAACTAATGATGTCATATCTGTTAACCCTTTGATAAAAGATTTGATGCTTAAGTCTTTGTAGGAGTTTAGATTTTGTTTGTATAAACTTTAGTTCTGACAAGCCTATTTTTGAAGGATTTCAGTCCTCTAAAATGACATTTTAGAATATCATTTGAAATCCTTTGTATTTAAGAAAAGGAAGATGAACCCATATTTCAAGGGAAAAAAATCAAATGGGAGAAACAACTTAAACCCTTAAACCAGACTGGACACTATAAAGTATTAACTATGACTGTTGAAATAACAAATTAGCAATCATAAAGTACACTCCCATCAAAAAAGCAGTCAGTCTTTCCCTGGCCTCCACTTTATCCTTTTCTCTTACATTTAACTTTATAATGTACTTGTCAGGCCAGTCATTAAATTTACATTTGCATGCTGACCATGAGGACTGTTTTGACTTCCAAGTTGGTCAAGTTGAACTGCTTTGAAGCTAGTAATCTGCTGAATTAGCTGACTTCTTTCATGACATTCCAGAACAAACAGATCCCCTTTTTAAAAATCTTTACTTTTGTTATTTCAGGTGGTTTGAGTCTGTTATTCTTACATAAAGATGTTAGGGTACTTCTAAGAGAGACTCAAAGAGAAATTTTAGAAATAAAATCCTATATAGATTAAAAGGACCGTTAGTATAAGGATCATATGTATCATTAGGTGAAAGATGCGTTCAAAATCCAATGTCACTTTACTGGGTAGTTAGTCACATATATATAGTTTTTCATTAACTTGCTTAGGTAACATCAGGGCAGCCCTAAGTTTTAGAAAGAAATGTGATCATTAGCACAGACATCAGAATAGTGTCTATTGAGGGTTTACTCTAAACATCTGATGAAATGGGCACCATTATTATCACCATTTCACAGATGAGAAAGTTGAGGCACAGAAAAGTTAAGACCATATGCTTCAGGTAAGAAAAATTCTCTTTCCTTTATCCCTAATTAATCCTATTTGTAACTCCAACACACACGCACACACACACACACCCCACCACCACCACCACCACCACCACGACCAGCAGCAGCATCAGCAGCAGCAGTTATATACAAACTATTATTTTAAAACTCCATCATTAAACACAAAAAGTTCAAGGAATGTTTGGGACTGGTATGCTGGAGCTAAAAAAGGTTTATCACATCCTAAAACAGAATCTTTGGCATTGATGGAGAAGACAGAACCAACTGTAAAGTGTAATTGCTGCACAAACATGCCATATGTGTGAAGCTCTGATGACTCCTTTAATCTCATACCAAAGTAAGCTAGACAGTGTGTCTGTTGTTGAAATTCCCATCCACACTCCTTCCATATCCTGCTAAAGCAGTGCTTTGTTATATACACATTTATATAAAATGCAAATACCCATGCTGAACTCCTTGGAAATAAATACAGTTTGAGTTCTTAAAGTAGATTAGGTGTTCTGGCTCTTCACGCAGGTAAAAAAAAGGCAGATCACATGGCTAGGTTTATAGCTCCAATTTCCACAACTAAGTAGTCTCATGTAAAATATTGGCCACTTTCCACCCCTAAACAATGTCTACAACTTTAGGAAGCTGTGTAATGGATTAATTTTTAGGAAGGAAACCCCCTAATTTTTACATTTACTAATTTCCTACCAATGTCTTAAAGGTGTCTGAGATATCTTCCTATTGCACAAGGAGTTAATAAAAGGTAACATAACCTTTTTTCTTTCTTTCTTTTTTTTTTTTTGGTGCTCTATGACAAAATTACACCCTAATAATATCATAATCCTGATAGCTAGTGGGTGCTTATTATGTTTCAAGCACTTTGCTAAGCTCTTTATAGTACAGTTCACAGAATTTGTTCAACACCATCATTAGGTAGATGCTATTATTATATTCATTTCACTAATGATTCCTTGTATTAAATTAGTGAAAACCCCATTGCCCAGATCTTCAGTTGGACAGAAAATGTTCTTTCTTAAGAGCTGTCAATTTTTATGCTCCACTAATTTACTTAATTTTCTTAAAACATATTCATTTATTCAGTACATGGTTTAAGACATATTCTAAGTTTTTAAAAATTTATTTATTAAAATTAAATTCTTTTAATTTCTTACATAGGTAAATGGTTGCTGGGATGCCTTCCTTCCCCCACCTCCCCTCACCGCTTGTGTTCACTCAGTCTCCTCACTCCTTGTTCTTTGTTGATTTATGTTGAGTTCATTGGTCTCTTCCTTTTCTGTGACCATGTCCATTTGTTGTGTGAGGGACTGTGTTCCTGGGAAATGGCCTATCACACTTGTGGTTTGTAGTCTTAGCTTTACTTTGGGCAGCCAGTCCATGCTCATTTGGGATTTATCAATGTCTTCTTGCTGCTGGCTGCCCTCTCCAGTCCCATCTCCTTGCCATTACGCTGCCTTGGTACCCCATATCTCTGATCTCTGGCTTAGGGGGTTCTTTCCCCCAGCCAATGTCAATAAACAGGTTTCTCAATGTGGGCAGGTGTCCACTGATGGACATTGCAGGTCATCTCCTCTCCATCAGTTTGCAGATTTGCTGTAAAACCATGCCCTGACTCTGAGGTCCTCCTCTCCCAAAGCTAGGGGAGGGTGCCTTGTTTTCTTGGGTGGCAAGCTCGATAATGGGGTTTTGATTCATCCACTCCCAGTAAAGCTGTAGGTGCAGTTCTGATAGGTTGTTTCTCTAATCCAGTATGTGCTGTCTTTCTGAATGATCCTTGTCCTGTGTCCCACACAAGTGTACGGGCAGGTTCTTTATCTGGTCCCTCATCCGTCCTATGTCACTGTGTGCCATGTTTATGCTATTATTCCTCCTGAGAACTAAGTGGAGTGAGAGTGCAACAGCAAAGGTGTCATTGGCCACCTCATCCCCAGCTATTCCTGGACCCTGGGTGGATCCTGTCTTGCCTGCCTGGTCCGGTCCGGGGCTCCCAGGCTGGCCCCCCGAGTCCCTCTTACCCACCAGCTCAACGGCAGAGGGTGCCAGGTGGGTGCTGATGGGTGCAGCTGCCAGCCAAGGCATGTTGACAGCTGCGGGCGCCTGCCAATCAGGGCGCGCGGTTCCCATGAACCAAATCGGCTGGAGCTTCCCAGGCCCGTGCCTAGGCTCCGCCCACCTCTGGGCCATCAGCAGAAGAGGCCCAGTGCCCTTGGGGGTGGCTATAGCCTCAGCGGCGCTGGTGGCTGCCATGCGGGGCGTCTATGACCCGTCCCTCTTACTCGCCAGCTCCATGGCAGAGGGTGCTCGGTGGGTGCCGATAGGTGCAGCTGCCAACCAAGACACGCTGGCATCTGCGGGTACCTGCCGACCAACATATTATAAATTAAGAACGCTTTGGGGCTACTTGTTGGCACACAGATGAATTGAGTGTTTCCCCCATCTTTGGGGCTCATTGTATAGAGGGGTAGGAAAATCCTTCCAAAATTAAACCAAAAATTACTGCTTAAAAATCTATGTCATAGAGGATCCCACAAGGGTGACTCACACTGGCAGTAGATGGGAGTTGGGAAGTAACTTTGAGGGAGGAATTAATTCAGTCATTAATTTATATAAAAAAACATTCTAAGGAATACAAATATTCTATGCAGAAAATTATAAATATCTTTGAACTTCAATAAAAATAACTTAAATGTAGAGAGAAATAAATTATAATTTTGAATAGAAAAATGTGAAGATGGTGTCTGCAGATTCATCCACAGATTTACTGTAAATCTAGTAATAGCCAAATGAACTTTGTGAGAAACTTTTAAAAGTGATAGGAGGGAAAAAGGTCAAAAGTAGACCATAGGCTTAAAAGTATTTATGACTCATAATGATTAAGATCATGTATTGACCCAAGTAAACAAATAGACCCACGGATCAGAATAGAAGATCTAAAAACAAACTCACTCAAGCTTGATTCATGATAAAGTTATTGCATATCACTGAAGAAAAGATTAATCATTCAAAAAATATTGCTGACAAAATGTGTATTGATTTAAAAATAAAGTGGAGAATCTGTGAAAATCAAATTTCAGTGGGAAAAACAACCATGAAAGCCGAAGCATAGAATTTTTTTTCCTCTTCCCATCATAATCCTTTATACCAATATCTTTTATATCCTAACCTTCTCTTCTTCTCAGCTTCCTTTTCACCTCAGGAATCTCACTTCATTTATTAGTGAGCATAGAGCTTTTAGAAGATTGTAGTTTAATGAACTGTCTTGATACAGGATTCTAAAAACACTAAGAAAATAAACATGTGAAAGATTGAAAAAGTCAACTGTATTATATAACTTAAATTTATCAAAAAACACAGTAAAAAAGTGAGAAGATACAAGCCATGAGGAGGGAAGTGATATTTATTACTCATTTCCAAAAAGAATCAAAAGCTAGAACATATATAAGATGTAAATATACTAATAGAAAAACTACCTAAACATATAAAGACATTTCATGGAAGAGGAGAAACAAATGATTCATAAACAGGAAAATATCCTCCATATTATTAGTAACCATAAAATTGAAAGTTAAAATCACAATGAACTGCCATGTACTATCAAATTGGAAAAAAATATGTTTGTCACCAAGTTAGTGAGGTAAAGGAGCAATGCAATATACTCCCACCTGTTAGTGGGAGTATAAATTGAGAAAGCCTTCAGAACACAGTCTATCATTAATCACCTAAAAAAGTTAAAACATGCATTCCAACCAGCACTGTTCCTACTTAGTATATGTCCTAAAGCAGTTTTAATTTTTCTTGATTGGAATCAAAACATTGGCAGGTGAACCAATCTCTTCTTTTTTTAAAAGAAGCTAGAACAGCATTTGATGGAACTAAATAGAATAGAATAAAAATAGAAAATAAAAAGTATTGCTTATAGTAAAATTATGTATTGTCTTGCTTTTTGCAGCGAAAGGATTACTAGTATTAAGATTTATATTCTTACTAATCATTTGGAGTAATGCTATAAAATGCATTTCTTAGAATGAGTTATGTTAAAAATACTTTTAAATTCACCACTCTAAAAAAATCCTTAACATGCACAGGAAAAAAAAAAAGGTGTATCCATAATAGTATATTTAATAGCAAAAAGCTGAAAACAGCTTAAATATTCAACAATAGTATAATCATAAATAAATTGTAGGTTAGTCATATAATGGAATATTCTACTGAACGGAAAATAAAAGATGCCTATGAATTAGTCATGGAATGAAATACTCAACAGAAGTGAAGCTGAAGGAGCATACTAAGATGGCTAAATCTCAAAAGCATAATATTGAGTAAAAGAAATAAGTTGCAAAATAGAATCAGTATGATTGTATTTACATAAAATTGAAAACTAAACAAAACTAATGTGCTGCTTAAACCTACCTACATATATAAAACTACAAGTTTGGGCTTACCCTTGAGTGAGAGGGAAAGCCTCTACAGACAATCAAAGCTTGTTTGGGTACCAGTAGTGTGAGACCTGAGTGATGGCCATACACATGTGTATATTTCCACTGCTATTTAATCTGAACTCATATCTTTATTTGTTTTTGTATGCATGATGTACAATCACGTGACACTTACTGATGCTTTGGTCATCAACGAACCTCAGGGGTTCCAATAGACTAGCCTGTGCTGCTGAGGTGTGTAGTAGGTTATCCTGCTAGATTTGTGTAATTGTACACCGTGACATTCACAAAACAATGGAATTGTCTTATGATGGATTTCCTAGGATGTACATCCCCCTCATTAGTCAAAGCATGATTGTGTTTTACAACTTAGAATTATAAAGATAGATGCAAGAAAGAGATGTTAATTGGTGCAATAGATCAATGAAACTCTGCATCTGGACAGGGAACACCCGTGAACAGACATTTCATGCACAGAAAGAAGGCAACTCCTCCTTTTTCTTCTGAGAATGGAGCCAGAAGTGGTAAGGATGAGAACAGAGGCAGATAATGCTTTTGGTTATGTGATGGGCATGGGAAGATACCATGAGAAGTCTGAAGGAATCCAAGTCTCATGGAATCTTTTCAAGGAGGGGATGGGAGTCTGCTGAGAATGGATTGAAGGCACTGAGATGGTAACAATGGCTTAGGAAAGCATTTCCCGAAATGGAGCTGTCATAACTCTCATGACACTGGAAGTGATTTTTCTGGAAAGGTGATTTTAAAATCCTAATATTTAGAAGTTTATTTTAATGAAAAGGTTTTCTTTTTCTTTTAATAACTTTGTTTTTAATTTAATGTTTAATTTAATGTCTATCAGGAAAAATAATTAGCACATCTAACCTAATGTATCATGGGTATTATTACAAAACAAAAGACCGTTTAAGAATTGAGTTAATTTGAAGAAAAGTATTCAGTAAATATTAGCTCAGGTGCTACTTTTGATATGTCAGAAATCCCAAAGGTGATGCTCAAAAATTTGAGAAACTTTGATTAAATAAGACATCCCAACAGGGCAATTGGGGGAAAAGGTGCATTAGGAGAAGACTGGTGAGCTGTGCTGAGCTACACCTGCACCTGAAATCACAGCTTTCCAGTGGCTCAGACTGTAATTCTTCACTGAGAAGCCCCTGTGCTTTCATGGGGTGCTGCCAGTAACTGCTGAAAAAATTGGATTTACCAGAATCAAGCAAATAAAACCTGAGGGTAAAACAGTTTACTCTTGAATTCATCATTCCAGTCATTCTTGTTGGACTTACTGCATTTGAGAGCAGAGGGGACAACAGATATACTTATTGTACCCTCACTGCACAATTATAAAGGCATTAACTGTATGAAATAGCAGAGACTGAAGAAGACACTTTTGAGGTGACATTTTACTAGTGGGCAGAAGCAAAAGGAAGTTGGGGGGAAGTGACACAAAAAAAGCCAAAGGTTGTAGGGGCATGAGGAGTAGAGAATGTGTGAGTTGATGAAAGAAAGATTTTTTAATGAAGATAAACCCTTATTGGTATGCCATGGGGGTGAATGTTCTAGTTTATCAGAATGCTGAATTTTTTGTTTAAGTTTTAACATATCCCTTTTAAATTACAATCTCCTTTCTAGGAGGGCTAAAGCAGGAAGCTGTGATCATTGTTTAGGTTTGTTCGTCATCCAGTCTAGGCTTTGGCTACAGGTCACAGAATGGACCGTAAGAGCAGCCAAGCAGCCCAAACCTATTATGCCTATGTGGATGATTGTGTGGAAATATTCCAGGGAACTGGAGGCTACGATAAATAAGGAGGTGAATGAATAGGTTCTCAGATGTGTTCACTCACTGACAACCATTTTCATATTCATCCACTGAGTATCCAATAGCGCTAGCTGGATGCTGGGAATATGGCTGATCAATATAGACATTGTCCCAATCTACACGGAGTTTACATGAAAGAGACCTACTAAGAATAGTAGCCAACAGTCACTGTTCCTTCAGGTTTGTCAAAGTCATTGGAAATGTCAGGATAAAATGAGGTTAAGAATTTGGAAGCAATCTTTCTGCCATCTTTCTGTGCCACCATATGGTATAGATGAATGTCCTGGCTGGCACTCTCAAGAGTGTCAAGAATGCCAAAAAAAAGAGGCAAATGCCAGGTTTCTATTAGGCCATGTTCCAAAGTCATCATTCATCGCCTGTTGTGAATAAGCATGGTTACATTGGCATATCAGAAGTTATCCATAGTCACAGAGCTGAGAGGAAACTCACAGAAAGGTTAAACAAGTGTGAGAGTTATCATCCTCATATTTGATATGTAACTCAGAGATCTGGAATAATGGTAGAACAAGCTGCTCCCACATCATAAGTTTGGTTTCATTGTATAGATGACCTCACTGGCATCATGAACCAAGAAGAAGCAAGATAAAAACACACACGAAGGAAAATCCTGGGACTCTTTTTCTAGGCATGTAAAACATCTGCAAATAAAATGCCTTAATGGACTTGGCTGTTTCACTCGATCATTTTGAACTTTACAGCAGAGAAGCAAGAGCGCCTCTGTCACTCCATATAAACTTTGTGTTGATTTGGTGAATGCTGTTTCCTCTGAAGTGAACAAGAATGTCTTGTGATAACTCACCATCAAAAACAAAACAAAACAGAAGCTCCAGCCAGTTTGGCCTGTGGGGGCTGTGCATGCCCTGATCAGCATGCACCTGCAGCTGCCAGCCGGCCTCTGGCTGGCAGCTGCACCCAGTGCGCACACACCGAGGACCCTCTGCCATCAAGCTGGCTGGTAAGAGGGCCTTCAGCGCTGGCCTGGGAGACCCAGATGGGACTGGCGCGTGGGCAAGATAAGATCCACTCAGGGTCAGGGAAAAGGGGGGGGGGTCACCATAGAACATAATGGACTGGAGAGATAACTATCGTGAAGACCTATCACTGAAGTGTACCTACAAACTCATCAGGAATGGATGAACCAAGACCCCATTTCAGGATATGCCACTCAAGAAAACAAGGAGCCCCTCCCCCTACTGTGGGAGAGGAAGTCCATGGAGTTGGGGGATTGGCTCCACAACAAATCTGCAGAGGGAGAGAGTGGAGATCATCCACAAAGGCCATTGGTGGATGCCTACCCTCTCTGAGAAACCTCTACAGAAAATGACTGAAAACAAGGTCCCCCAAGCCAGGAAGCAGAGCTATGGGGTGAAGAAGCAATGGATATACAGGGAGAATAGACTGGAAGGGGCAGCCAGCAATGAGAAGACATTGTTAAACCTCAAATGAGCACGGACAGGCTGCCCAACGCAAAGCTAAGACTACAAACCTTCACGCACAGAATACTGTGTACCAGGAATACAGCCCCTCACCTGTCAAATAGACACAACCACAGAAGAAAAGAGAGACCTATGGACTGAACATAAATCATCAAACAATGAGAGAGGAGTCTGAGTGAATGGTCCATCAGGGGTTGGGGGGGAGGGAAGGCATCCCAGCAACCATTTATCTATAAGAAATTTTAAAAAAGTGAATAATAAAACAAAAAAAGAAAAAGAAAACAAAACAGAACAATCACACAGAGATTTTAGAAGTGGTGCTGATTTTTGTTCCTGGAAAAAGTCCTTCATTTTCACTATGCTACTCATTATGTTGCTTCTTTTTAAAGTCAGCTTGTGGAGTATACGCTTACACTGGAAAACATGCTTCCAAATTGCAGCTTTCTAGAAACATCTCAGTTTGCCACTAATCCCAGACTTACCTGTGAGGATACCAGAATGCATTTGTGGCAACATCCACACACTTGCTTAAAAATTAGCAAATAAATACTAATTAGTTTAATCCTTTGAAATGCTCTCTGAACAAAGAGCTAAAGAGATAGCTGGATATAACAGAAATAAACCAGAAAGAAAAAAGAAATACTGGACAGTCTCACTTATATGTGGGATCTAGGGAAAACAAGCAACCAAAAAGACTAGTAAAACTTAAAACTAAAATACTGTCAACAGAACTGAAACAAAGAGCAAGGGAGGGAGAGGGGATGTAAAACTGGGGGAGGTATGGGCACAAGAGATTAAGATGATGATGGTTTATGGATGATGAGGTAGTGGGAGACCTCAGGTATACACAGGGTAAAATATGTTGTGTGTGCAATTTAAAAATTTTTTTTAAATTAAAATTTATTTATTTATTTTTTAAATCACAAAAATAAAACAAAATAAAATAAAATTAACAATAAAATTAAAATACAAAACTAAATAAAATTAAATAAAATTTTTTATTTTTAAAAATCACAGTTGATTTGTCTGTGATTTCAACTCTGCCTCAGTTTTCAATTTTGCTATAGGGCCAATGCCCTCACTCTTTGGCCTTCTTCTCCCATAGTATGGGGAGGGTTGCCTTGCTCTCCTAGAAGGCATCTCAGAAATGAGGTCTTGGCTCTTTCAGACCCGATGAGCACATAGGTGTGCATTCGTGACATTGTGTTTCCATAGTATTTCTCCAGTATCTGCACTGGAGAAACAGTTCTGCACTGGTTCTTTCGATATTCCATCTCCTGTGTCCAGCTCAGACTTGTGGGCTGGATTTTTATGTGATCCCTCACCCATTCTATGATGGAATTTATGTTATTTATGTTCTTCCTCCACCTGAAGATTAGCTGGAGAGTGAAATGGATGGGGCTTCCCCCGCATCCCTGCTGGTACTTCCCTGCATGGAGCAGTCCAGATGGCTGGGCAGGCGCAGTCCCAAGCCCCTTTGGGGTAGGAGCTCGGCCGAACCATGCTTCATCCCATTTGGGCTGCAGATGGCTGCCCTGTGCAACTATCCACTGTTGGATGGGGCTAAAACCCCACTCAGATCCCCCTCCCAGGCTCTCCGGGAGCAGGGGGCCTACCCAGAGTTCCTCGCCACCTTGGCTCCCTGCTGGCAAAGGAGCTCCAACCTTAAAAAAAATTAAAATTAAAAAATAAAATAAAATAGATAAACTGGATAGACCTGGAAAACAAAGAGGAAGAGGAGTAAAGAATCTCAAAGTTTGTGTTTCCTGACATATTGCTCTCTCAAGATTATACTGAGTAGATGTGGATGACTTTTTGACTTGGGGTTTTTGAAATCTTAGAGGGTCATCAGATAGCTACTCTTCAGGGTGGTTGATGAACAGGAGATTTCTGACCTATTAAAAATATATAGCTCTGGGTCTAAAGTCTCACCATATTCTCAAAAGGATCTCCTGAAAGTCAAGAATCCACTTCTAAAGATCCATTGAAGGTGCTTTTATTGACAATATTCATGCATGACTTTATATGATTGTCACATCACAGAACTTGAGGTCACACAGCAGAACCATGTGGAAGACCCACCTCCATTTGCATTCCCTTACTTACAGCCAGGTGATCTTGTATAAGTCTCAACTCCACTTGAGCCTCAGTTTATCTCTCTATTAAATGGGGGAAAGGATACTTTTCTTTTCAACTTCACATAATTTTTGTGTTAAATGAGCACATGTATGTGAAAATGCTACGGAAAAGCCAAGGCGCTATCTAAAAGCCAGAGGCTTTACTAAAGTGCTTGCTCCCTGTACCTGCAGGAGGTGTTATGTTCTTGGTCACTAGAGGGAGCTTCAGGATTCAGGGGAAAGATTAGCCAGCAACGTCACTTCTAGAAAACTTCAAGTCTGTCTCTAAGAGGAAGTTTTGCAAAAATATTGCCATTTTACAAAGATTCACATGGACTTTTCTTTATAGAAACATTTGGTAAAGATATTTACAAACAAACATTAACACAGATCCTAACAACATGGATTTTTCCATCAATGAACCCTTAGGATTCTTCCTTCTGATTTTCTATGGTCTATTTTGTTTGTGGAAAATCCTAGAATTCGTGCACATTGATTTAAAATCAAAGGGATTAAAAAAAAAAAAGAAAAGGTAGAAAATAAACTTTAGAAGGTCATAGGAAGAAAGTACTTTTCCATTGGCAAAAATGATTCATTGTAAATAATATGACACATGGCAATGGTTGTTAAGGGTTTGAGGGTGTTGAACCCAAGCAGGATGGGGAAGTGCATTGTCTAACTTTGACTTGCACTTAGAACTCTTCCTTTGGATTTCCTGGTAGCACTCTCTGCACTTAGGTGGGGTGCTATTCTCACGTGAGCAAGGGGAATTACACTCCTTTAAGAGGCCTGACTCTTTTCATAAAGGATGAAGCATGAGGTGAGCAGACTTAGGCCCCAGAACATGATAAATAACATTTACCAGATGCATGAAGTGCTTAGATTTTTCTGATTTTCAATCCAAATGTATTGAGTCTTGATATATCTCTTCCTCCTAGCTTGCAGTATTTTAGTCCAGGGACAAAATAGATGCCTGCAAAGAACAGTAAACACCATTTTACAGTGAATATATTTCAAATATACTTGCAGGGAGCGAGTGGAGACTTAATTGTGAATAATATCTATTAGCAAAACCAGCCAGTGAAATTGTCAAGCACTGATCTGCTAAATGTTCTGGCTTCCAAGTTATAAGCCCTCAAACCCTACTTCCTCAATGTGCCTTTTTAAAAGTGGGGATGTTTCTGTGACTTATTTAAGGATGTGGTGACCGCTACTGAAATGTTGTTATTAAAAATCTATGGTGAAAGCCGGGCACGGTGGCTCATGTTGGGAAGCTTCAGCCTATGAAGCGGCTGGGGCTAGGGATCACGGTTCGAGTACCGCTCTGGGAAGCTGAGGCTAGGGATTGCTTGAGTCCGTGGTACTCCGGGCAACATGAGCCTGCTGTTCCATGGGCAAATAGCCAGACCTAGTCTAAAAAAAAAAAAAAAAAAAAAAAAAAAAAAAAAAAAAAAAAAAAAAAAAAAAAAAAAAAAAAAAACAAAAAAAAAAAAACTATGGTGTTTCCAGCATTGATTGTCATTTCCGCATTGATGACGTGTTCTCATATATTGTTTTATATATTTCTTACACCTGGATCCTCACTAACCACCCCTGTGTTGCCATATTGGAAATCTCATCTCATCTAATGGTGTCTCAGAAATTACTGAGCCGGAAGGGATTGCTCTGTGCTGACAGAGGCAGGAGGTTGCAGGTTATAAAATATGAAGTTCTGCTAGGCCCATTCACTGTAGTTTATGAGAAACAGCTGCCTTTCCTGGTAGAGGCACTTGTTGAAGATTTTTCTCTCCTTTCCCTTGTAGTCTAAAAATGAAGTGAGACTAATCAACTGATTTGGGTCAGAACAAGCCGGAGGCTCTGCTAGTTTTTTTTAAGCCTGGCTGTATTATGTTAGCATATAGGGAAAATTTAAAATGATGTAAACAACTTGATCAATGATTCTTTGAATGAATACAAACCTAGTAATTTTCTCCCCTTTGTGTTTTCCCTTTGTGTTTCTTCTTCAGTTTTTGAATGTGAGGTCATAAGCTAGGTGATAAAATCATTATTTCCTAATTTAGGGATTCTCAAATATTAAGATAGATACAAATCACTTGAAATTTTTTTTTTTTAATGCAGCTGCTGAATCAGCAGATCTAAGGGTGGGAGGTGGGGGTAATGGAGGAACTGGTGATAGCGATGCTGCTGGTATTTGGACCACACTGAGTGTTAAAAGTTATCTCTTTCCTCTTTCAAGCTGACACACGTTAGTTGGGTGAAAAATACCTTTTTCTAATCTGATCTTCAGACACTGTCAGAAATGAAAAATGGGTAAGTAAGATTGCAAAGCCTATGGTAAATCATAAGGTCACATATTTTATCTTCTGAATTAACAGTTAAGTTTGCTAAGCCATGACTTTGATTTTTTTTTTTTTTTTTGAGACTAGGTCTTGCTATTTTTGCCTGTGGAACTACAGGCTCACATTGCCTGGGGTACCATGGACTCAAGCAATCCCCAGCCTCAGCTTCCCAGGTAGCTGGGATTACAGGCATGTGCCACCACACCCACCTATTTTTTTTGGAACTACGTCTTGCTATATTGCCCCAGGTGGGACTCGAACCATGATCCCCAGTCCCAGTCACACTTCATAGGCTGTCACTTCCAGGCGCGCACCACCGTGCCAGCTAAGCCATGACTTTGAAATCTAATTTATTGCAAAGAAAAATATTGAGAATAGGCTTGTATTGCACAGACACTGAAAAGAATTCAAGCAGATCTGCTTTTTCTTTTTTTAAAATTACTGAATGGTAAAGCAAGATGTAGGGTAAATGTAAATGAGTTAGTCAGTTTTTTTTCCATTAGCCTGTATAATCCGCACTTGGGGTATTGCATCTTTCCCATGGTTGTGTGACCCAGTGGGTGTGTAAGTGTGTAAGTGTGCACAACTGGACCAAGGAGAGAGAGAGAGAGAGAGAGAGAGAGAGAGAGAGAGAGAGAGAGAGAATGGGAGAGAGTAGAGAGAAAGAGTGAGAGAGAGAAAATGGGAGAGAGCAGAGAGAGAGAGTGAGAGAATGGGAGAGAGTAGAGAGAGAGAGAGAGTGAGAGAGAACCAGATAAGAGAACCCAGAAAGAGTGTGAAGATTCCTAGGGGGCTGCCTTCTGTTCTCCTACCCTCTGCTCTGGCCTGCCCTGCCCTGTGTGTCTGCATAGCTGCTAAAACAAACAATAAACAACCTACGCAGATTGGTAAACCTGATGCTCCCTTACGCAAGGCTTTTTTGTTTTTGTTTTTAATTTTGTTGACACGCATCATGCTCTGTATTACATTTAAGTGTAACTCTAGGGTAGAACTTCATGGAATTTGAGCTCCAATTCCTGTGACTCTGAATTATCTATGTGTTTCTCTTTTTGGTCAGAATCAGGAACCCAGTCTAATTATCACTTATACAAAGAGTCTTTATTGGGTGTGAAGAAATTTCAGGTCTTTCTTGTTCAGGGGAGCTATTTTTTTTGTACAGAGTTGTTAGGTCTTTAACTTCACTTATTGTATGTTGCTTTGGATATGCTATTATTGCCACAATTTCTGCCTTTTTTTTTTAAATTAGTTTGTTACCATTAGAGGTGATGACTTCTACTCTATAGGACTGGAAAAATGACAATGAACTTAATGTATCCAGTCCAATTTTCTTATTAAGATCTGAATTTACACAAGTCAGCCTCTACTTGTAATGCATTTGGTGATGGGGATCTTACTACTTTATGCTTCAAATCTTGTAAACAGCTTGGACCATTAGGAAAACTTTCCTACCACTTGAACAAGAGCTATCTCCCTGTTGCTTTTGTTCACTACCCAGTTTAGCTTTTCGGCTAATTCTTTTTCCCCCAGCATTGTCATTTGATTTTATTTTTCATTCAGGTTTTGAACACTGATGCATTTCATGGTTTTTTTTTGCCACTTTCAGTTTCATTTGGGGAATAATCCCTTAATGTTAGGCAAAGGGGTGAGAACGTGTATGCTCTCAGCCAGAGTACACAGACAATCATGAATATACGTGTGAGAAACAAACATCAACACTTGACAAGAGGAAGGTAGCCCAGAGGATAAAGGGCTGGGTTTCTGAATGCTCCCCGTCAAGCTACCCTCTAATTTCTTTTTTTTTAATTTAATTTACAATTTTTTTGAATTTGCATGTATATATTTATATTATATTATTGCATTATTGGTACCATGGGGCTTTCCCACTTCACTAACACCTGTTAATCATTCTGATTTTTGTGCTCTTCACCTCTCCTGCCTTCTTTCCCCTCCTCTCTCGCTCCATTGTTCAGTCCCATTGGTTGTTTTTATTTTTTCTTATTCGTTTGTTTGTTTTTCCCTATAGCCATCATATAAGTGAGACCATCCTCTATTTCTCTTTTTCTTTTAGGCTTATTTCTGCTAACATGAGTCTTTCTAGTTCCATCCATGTTGCTGCAAATGGCATGTATTTTTCCTCCTTGATTGATGCGTAGTATTCCATTGTGTATATGTACCACATTTTTTTAACCAATCATCTGTTTTGGGGCATTTGGTTTGTTTCCAAATCTTGGCAATTGTAAACAGAGCTGCGATGAACATGCGCGTACAGGTGTCCTTTGGAATTAATGTTTTCATCTTCTCTGGGTACATTCCTAGTAGTGGGATTGCTGGGTCGAATGGTAAGTCCACTTTCAATTGTTTGAGGGTCCTCCACACAGTCTTCCATAGTGGCTGGACCAATTTGCACTCCCACCAGCAGTGTAAGAGAGTTCCTTTATCTCTGCACCAATACTTGTTGTTGTCTGTTTTACTTACTGGTGTAAGATGGTATCTCAGTGTGGTTTTACTTTGCATTTCCCTGATTATTAGTGATGTGGGGCCATATGCCTATTAAGCTACCCTCTAATTTCATTCTGGATCCTCCAAAGGCCAAGAATAGCTTGAAGGAGTGCAGTCTTCTGATAAACAAGGTAGGCCAGCAGCCAATGGCTGGCGTGGGCAGGTAGGGGCTTCTGACTCACCTATTCACTTCCGTGGATGGAGATTGTTGCATGCAAGGTGTTGGTGGTGGGGGGTGTTCCCTGAGAGTCCCCCATCTCACCAGCTGCTCAAATCATCTGCAGCATTGCCTGCCTATGACCCAGCACTTTGGACAGGTAAGACTGTGCCCCCACCCAAAGGCACACCCATGGGTTGACCACAGAGCCCTCCTCCCTCACTCAGTTTCCATCTAGGCACCTTCCTCTTCAACTACCCAATATCTGGTGCGCACTTCACACTCACCCTCCTCTAGAAAGTCCCTGACTTTGCAGAACTGGCCGCTTTGCCCCAACAGGAGACAGTGGCTGGAAGAGACACCTTCTGAGTTCTTGGGGGAACAGTAAGGCTCAAAGGTGGGAGAGGAAAATTTTGGAAGTGTGAAGCCACATCAGTGGGGAGAGTTGGTCCCCAAACTTGAACCTCCAGCACAGCTGGGCCATGACTGGGAGTCTCAGGCAGATAGTCGAGATTGCCCATCCTGACCCTGGACACCCTCTGTGAGCTGGAAAGACGCACCAGATCTTTGGGTGGAGAAGCTCTGGACAGCACCTTCCTGGGGTCTGGGGAAGAACTGGATTTGCTGAGCAAGATTTTAGAGTCTCAGCGTGGGAACCATGAGAATGAGGAGCCCGTGCCCCTAGCTAGAGTTTGGACTGCTGCCATCCAGGGGGTCTAGACAGATACTCCAGCCTGTGAGCGCCCTCCCACCCCCTCTTGCCCATCCAACTTGCCAGCCCTTCCCATATCTAAAGCCCGTACCTTGTCTGTGTCCCATCCCATCTCAGCTGAAAATTTCAGAAGGACCAATGTGGCAAGCAGATGACGAGGAAGCACCGGAAGCCCAGGCCCTGTCTCTGCCTGCCAGCCTTCCATGTCTACAAACCCTCTAGCCTTTGGACCTCACTCACCCCAAAGAACCTCACTTCCTGGCTTCCCTCTGAAGCCAACCAAAAAATTATTTCTCCATCTCAATCTTCAATGGCCTCTATTGAAGTCAAAGGGACCCAAGCAGTCCAAGGGACCCTAAATTGACCTCCCAGAGCCCCAACCCCTAATCCTACATCTCCTCATCACAAAGTAGTTGAAGACCCTAGAGCAAAAAGAACCCCTGCTCTCTTCTCTCCACAAAACCAACCATCTGGAAAGCCCCCACCTCCGGGTGTCTACAGAGCCTAGCTTGGATACTAAGTGGAAAACCTTGAATTCTTCCTCAAGTTCTGACTCCCTAGAGAATCCCAAAACCCAGTCTTCTGAGGTCCTGCTAGCAGAAAATACTCACTTCTAGTCCCCAGAGGAGTAGGGAGGCCCCATGTCTTCTGCTGTACACACCAACACCTGGCAGGAGCCCCAGGCCAGGAGTCGGCCCAGAGTTGCTGAGCTTCAAAAGTGTTTTGAATGTTACCGACCAGAGGTGTGGAGGTGAACCCAGGCCTTCAATAGAGCCACAAGAGTCCAAAGCTGCTTCTTCCTAGTGAGTTTATATGGGGGTCCTCTAGGTGCTCAGAAGCCCACATCAGTCATCGCCCTCCCTTCTGGGGCAGCCTCCAGCTGTAACAGCAGAAGCACCTCCCAGGAAGTTCTCCCCAGCTTGGGCTCCTCGACTCTCAGCAGCCTAGGAGCCCTGCATTTACTGCTCCATCCTGCCTCCCCTCAGCACAGAAAAAGCTTTGTTATATTTCACCACCGATTATATGTATGTATATATAGTGTGAGCAGCACGCCTTCCCTTGGCCCTAGGAGCAGAGTCTGTGAAGCACCTTCCCTTCTGCTCTTTAGCACGCATGGGGCTGACAGCCCCAGTCTGCCTCCCCCTCCAGTTCACACAGCCAAGAAGAGAGGTGAATAAAGGAACCTAGATGGGCAGGCATCCCTGCATCTTCTCCTTGGAGTCCTGGGGAGCCCGGACCTCTGCTGCATGGGTGAACGGAAAGGCCGGTGCAGCAGCAGGACAGATGGCCAAGTGAAGACCTGCAGCAAAAGGTAGGTGGAGCCCTAATTGCGGCAGACTCAAGCAGAGGTGGCATGGTTTGCAGGAGCCCACCCAAGAGGACCTCCCATGGCGCCCAAAATCTTCCTGAACCATGAGAGGCAGCTATTGTGTGTGAGCGAGCGCCCGGCAGTGCTGCCTGGGCAGTGGCGGCAGCTGTGGTGGACCCCAGAATGCAGATGAGCCACTTCTTCAGACGGGAGCTTGAGGTTGAAGGCCCCTGCCTGCTCCTCACTGTTGGGCCTGTAGGTACCCTCCGTCTGCCACTTTTTTTTGAAGCTTTAGCGCCAGCCCCACAGCAAGGAGCAGGACAAAAAGGAGGGAGAAGACCACAATGATGGCGGTGATGGCATCCTGAGACAGTCCCCCATGAGAGCCAGGGGTCATAATGGTGTTATTCTCATTTGTGCAGGGGTCCAGTGTTAGCCTCCAGATCAGGCCCTAGCCAGTTGGCAGCAGCTGCAGGCCGAGGGCGAGGAGCAGCCCCAGGCCCTGGCTCACCTTGGCTCTAGGGACAGGGCTTATTGCAAGCCCTGTCCCTACGGCATCTCTGGCCCGAGTCCCTGCAACCTGGTACCTGCCTAGGGAGTCTCCGACTTCTCTTAGATTCCTAGGCCAGGCCCCGTGCTCCAGCCCTGGGTGGAACTCCACCCTGGGCAATTCTTTTGTCTTGGATAGGGATGAACACAATACAATCAGTGGTGTCCAGACACTGGGTTTCTCCACATCGGTAGCAGACCCTGGCTTTAGCTTCTGAGCTGAGGAACAAACCTGGGCCTGAGTCCAAAACTGCCAGAAATTACCTGAGCTGAGGTGAAGTCAGATAGTCCTTCCTCGTATGAAAGGACTTTGCCCTGCTTCATTCCAGGGGCTTAAGATTTCCTGCCTTTCTTTCTGATATTCAGCCTTGCTTAAGTCCTAAATGACATGCAGGATGAGGATTCATGACTCTTCATGTATTTTCACACAATCAGATAGGCTCCAATTTCCACAAGAGTTTTCTTTTTCTCTTTTTTTTAGTTCTCACCGAAAGCAAAAAATTAAAGCTGGCGAAAATTTAAAACTCCTAACCTCTTTCAAAACCTTCCCATCCTTTCTATTCTATGATTCACAGATGACCTGATCTCCAAGGCTCCTTCTTGGCAGTTTTGTTTTTGTGCCTTGAACCATAAGTTACCTCTTTCCTGCCCTTTATCCTTGTTAAAACTTACCTGTCTGCCATCTTTTTCACTCAGCAGCTGGCTTGTCTACTGTGACCCCTGGCTGTTAATAGATTTTGATCCCTTTGCCAAATCCTTGATCATGTGTAAAAAACTCTTGCTTTTTCTGACTGTTTAGCATCGTAATTCTTTAATCCACTCAATCCACATGTCTCCAGATGACCCTTTGACTGGACAGTGGGGGAGGGGCATAAGGACCATGATAAGATCACAAGATGAGAAACTTTGTTCTCTGGGCCTCTTAGCACAGTTTTCGGTCATGCAACTCCTTATTGTATGGTTCTGTTCTCCATACATAATAATACTAGCTCTTGCTACTTGTGATTACTAATTGTAGTTATTTATTATGGTCCAGGTACTGTGAGTAGGTTTAAGATTCCTCATTTAAGGTTCATAACAATTCTGTGATGTAGGAAGAATTATTCTCATTGCACTGATGAACAAAATGAATTCAGAGAGGGTAGGTCTTCTTGCCTCATATCATACAACTACCACCTTGTAGAAATAGGGCTCAAACTAAAGTCTGCTGACTGAGGTTCATGCTCTTAACCTTATGGCCTCCTATTCTCTGGGCCACCAAATAAAGCAGAAGCAGAAAGTGAGATTTCTGTGATGCCCACCTTGAACATGACCTTTGACTTCATCTAAGCATGAAAAAACTACCACCTAACTCATCCCTAACCTCTCAGCTCTTACTTCTCTCACTTTTCTATGCTAAGAAAAAGCTGTCTCTGGCTTCTGCATATACAAGAATAAAAAGTATTTGTTATTTAATTACAAGGATTTATTATGGAATGGGAGGAGGCCTACTAACCCATCCCATCTGGGGTCAATTAAAAAGAACTGTGTTCCTGACTAGATGTGGTTTTTCTTTTTGCAGGGAAAAAAAACCCAAAAACAGTTTCAGAGGCTCTTTGGCTCACAAAGCTTAGTATGGTTTAATAGGAGTCGGGTGACTGGAACGTCTCGGTTCTATTTCTGAAAATGAAAAATGGTTCATCACCTTTAATGAATGGAAAATAAAGTTGTTTGCAGTGTTGGCCATACCTAGGTAAATTTAAACCCATGCAGGGATTTGTACCTTTTAAAATTTTTGTAAAGGTTATATCCCCTTGAAAGACTTCTTTGGCAACAAAGAGAGTAAGAAGACACAAAAATGCTGCTTTCAGGATAAATGCATCAGTTTGCAAAAATTCACAAGATTTCCCAGAGCGGCCACCCACAGAGGATACAACATCTGTTTGTCATGCTGTCCCAACAGGGGAGAGCAATTCTTGGGCATGGGGCAAAATAGAATGTTTCTCAGAACTGGGTGGAAGACATGTAGTGAGACTGAAGTCATGTGGCTACAGGCCTCTCCTCGCCCAGGAAGTCTGAGTAAGTTCATAGGAACCTTGGTGCTTCCAGCCTTATCCTGTGACATGTTGGCAATTTGGAGACAGATATACACATAAATGAGAAAAGTACACATCTCTGGAGAGATCACTGCATGCATTGAGAACATAAGTAGAGCATAGAGATGAAGCTGTGGACCTGTCTGAGGTGAAAAGTTGGAACTAAACTGAGGTCTTGTGTTAAGCTGGAACTGTCAATGGGCTATGCATTCACTCAAAAGTGACTGGAAATAGGTACCCTCTATGAAGGAAGATGACAAGGAGGACAGACTGATCTCCCATGAGTTTGGACTTGAATTTATCCATATGCATGACCCTGAATGCCTACCGCATATCCCCAGATGAGAAGTAATTATAATGAGTTCAGGTCAGTGATATCCCCGAAGGGATAAATTTGGTGCATGTGTTAGAAGCAGTCCCTCTAACAAGCACATTTTAAGACAAGATACATTTTAGGGCTAAAGAAGTCCATTCATGATAAAAAATGAAAATTATCACTTGCATGTACTTAATGATATGGTCTCAAATATATTGGAGGCAGAAACCAATTGGGTTATAAGGAAAAATTCAAAGATCTATACACAATAGGTTTTTATTTTTTAGATTTATAAAATTTTTATTATATGTATATATATATATATATATATATATATATATATATATATATATATATATATATGACATTGTATTCCCTAGGGTTCTCCCATCATATCACCCGTGAACTGTTGTCTTGATATTTTGTGCTCATCCTTCCCATAATGGGTTTTTTAAACTAGTTCTTTCAGTTACTATTATATTTAAAAGTCAAAAACTAGTAAAAAGATGAAATTTGAACAATCAGGTAGTTTAATATAGTTTACATGTATATAACCCAGTAACTGATCACTTGTTAAATGATAAAGGAAATTTCATCAAATACCAAAAACTCAGTAACATATAGGATATATTCTCTGAGCATACTTCAATAAAATATGAACTTGAAAAAGATCAATACTTGAAATTAACCTATACATTTGAAAATTGAAAAGGAAAATGTTTCAAAAGTATATTTGGTCTTTGTTACAAGCTAGTGTAAATAATACTCCAAAAAATGCATGGACCTAAAGCATCTCAATACACAATGAAGGCTTACTTCTCATTCATGCTATATTTCCACTGTAATTCAACTGGAAGCTCTGTTCCACATTTTCCTCTCTCTGAGGCAGACTTTCCACCATCTGACATGTTATCAGTTGCAGAAGTAGAAAAAGAGTTTGTGGCTCTTAAAACTGTGTGCACCAAAATATACATCATTTCCACTCATGTTGGCCACAGCAAACATATTGTCATGACAGACTTCACAAGGGTGGGAAACCTTCCAGATAGAGGGTAATTGGACATGTCAGTGACCAACAATTAATGATTCTCAAAGAGGAAATAATCATAAGAAACAAGGAAACATTTGTATTTAAAGAATAATGAATATGCAACATATTAAAACTTCTGGGATCTAGATAAGAGTATTTTAAACAAAATTTATAGCCTTAAGTGATGTTAGAAGATTATCAGTCAACTGTCCAAGAAAATAAATTATTCCAATAAAAATGGGGAAAAGAAAATAATATTAAGGTAAGAGATGCATGAATGAAATATCTCAGAGTTGTTCCATTTGATGGGGAAGGGAGGTAGGTGGAATTGGAAGGGAGCTTCTTATTCCCATGACTGTCAATTATTGGCTAAGGGCAACTGAAGTGGCTGTAAATTTCTGGTCCTTTCGTCTTTCTGCTTAAGTAGATAAAGCAATTCTAATAACCTGAGGATGATCCCCTGAAAAAGAATTTTAGGTTTTTACTATTTGATCTTTCCTGAACCTGGGAGATAAAAGAGATCCCAGGGAAACTGGGTGGAGTACACTTTCTACTCCAAAGTATTCTTCAACAAACAAACATACATACAAACAAACTTTCTAATAGGCAAAGATTTAGCAAAACTTAAGGAATAAAGGACTCAGCAGTCACAAAAGCATTAGAAGTGAAAAAGGAGTCACACAATAGATGAAATAAACATAAAAAAGAATATGGTAGTATGCCAATATGTTTAAAAAATGATAAACCCCCTAGAAAAATATGGCTTATTAAACTATTTCCAGAAAAAATAAAAAGAGGAGTAAAGCCTCTATTAAATAAATGAATTTTTTTGGTTCAAAGTCTACCCTTAGCCCTTCTATAGGATCAGATGAATCTGTTCAACCATTCAAGGCACAAAGAATCTCATGCTGATGCCAATTTTATCAAAGACTAGAAGAGAATATTTTCCAACTTTGATGAGAAAATAAAGAGTTTAAAACAGTCATTTTTATAAATATATATCCTTAAATAAGAAAAACACTAGAAAACTTAGGAATGCAATAAATGTATAAATTGGAATTATCAAATGATTCTAAAGATAGTTTGACATTAAAAACATTAAAAGACAAATCAGATGACTATCTCATAATATTTGATAAAATTCAATACTTATTTGTGATTAAAAGTTCTTTTAGCCACGTTTTAGCAAAAAGTAATAGAAACTTAGTAAATTATCTAAAACAGTTTTGAGGATGAATGTTAAAAATGGTTTCATTAAAATCAAGAATAAGACAAACACCTCTATGACTGGGGAAAATATTAAAGACATGGCAAATTATATCATATTCATTGAAGTGATGATTCAATATCAAGTTTCCCTAATGAATTTGAAAATTACAGCAAAAATCTCAATAGTTTTTCCCCCCTGGAATGTAATCAAGTAATCTTAAAATGAATATGAAACAAAAGTTCATATAAATAAAGCCACAAGGTGAATGGAGGAGGGGGGTGGGTGTTATCTACCAGACACAAACAGTATAAACTGTGGTAACTCAGATGATGTGGAGTCATGATAGGAATAGTCTGAACAGAGCCCATAAACCAGACCACACAGATGTGAACCTGACCTATAAAGAATGTGATTACCACTTTGGAAAGAATAGTGGTATTGGAAATAAGTTGAAGGGTAGGTCTCCCCAAGATCTTAAGAATAGTCCTCCTAAAATGTTCAGAAGAGTCCACTCTCAATATATGTCACCTTGGCATAGAAATGATATTGAAATGAGGCCAATTGAAGCCCCACAGGCTCATGAGAAACTTTACCACTCCCTTAACTACCTAGAAGAATGCAAATTGGGGTTATTACCAAGAGTTAGGACTTTTACTAGAAATAGTTTTTTATTAACGAAATCTATCTCTATGATGAGCAAATATGTGACTATAGAGCATTTGCTCTTTGTTATATGGATCACTCCCTCCTCATCTTTTGAGTCTCCCTCCTTTCCTTGAAACCTAAGGCCTTTATCCCATTGCTTAACTCAGGATTAATACCCTCATCCTCAGAGATGATGAGGATCACTAGATGGACTCCATCTCTATGTAAACTCAAGCTTGTATGTAATTGTTTTTTTCTCTTATTAGTCTGTCCGGTAATAATTTGATTACTTGGCTGGTCAGTTCTTGAAAAGAACTATAAGGAGTGGAGGGAAATTTCCTTTCCTCCCCTACAAAATATGCTAGGAAAATTGGTCATCTATTTAGAAAAAAAATCTTTTCAGTTTCTACTCATGTCTTAACCCAAAATTCCAGATAGATTATTAACCTAATGTGAACGTTTAATTTTTAAATCTTATAGAAGATACAGAAGAACTATTTTTGTGATCTGGGGGATTAAAAAAAAATCCTTAGTGTTTTGATTTTTAAAATTCTAAACATGAGCAAGAATAGGTGACCAGACTGATAAATGTGACTCCATTAACATAAAAATAAAATTTCTGGACTCTAATAGCAATCACTGTGAGGATTAATATATGAGAAACATTTTAGCTGTAATGTGTAATATTTATAAAAAGAAAATATTAATATTTTCTTTTGTAAGATTCTTTCCTTAGAATAATCATAATACAATTGGTTTTACCATGTATTTTTTCTCTTTAAGACACATATTTAGATATATAGCAAGTGATGTCGATAAAAGAGAATAATATTGCTTGAAAAACAATATAGAAATGAGTACTCCATTCTTAGGAGGACTTGGCAAATATTTTGATATAGGCATCTCTTCCCTGGGAACCAGTCTTTATTTGCATGAATTCTGTAGCTTGTGGTCTTTTCTTGGTAATGTTAACATGGAGCAAATTCCTCCTGGTGACTTGTTTTGTGTGCCCAAGAATGCAGCTACTGGCGTCTCATAGGAATGTAAGTGCTGGCAACTCCCCAAGAGGTCTGAGGCTGCCTTACTGCTGGGGACTAACTGGCTAGCATGAAGACTAGGACCCTCCTCTTGTACACACTTTCATTTCTTGCAGGCTAGTGAAATAAAGAAGTAAACTTGCATTTCTGCTTCTATGTCAGACTCACCAAAATATTGCTATAACAGAAAGGAAACATTTGTAGAAGCTTCAGAAGTCTTAGAGATTAATCATTTGACTGATAAAAATCATAAAGATTCAGGGTTCACACTGATCACAGAGGAGCAGGGTGACTTTTTTGAGTCATTCTTTAAAATGATATTATTTCTGGCCCATTGATGAAGTCCCTACAGTTTCAAAAACGGTGCTCGCTAAAACCCAAGCTCTTCTGCATTACAAATAAACTGTTACCATGCATCCCTTAAGTAGCAGTGAGAGCTGTTTTTGCTTCCATCCATAGCCCAGTTCAGAAGGTCAGACATGACCACAGTATCTCCTGTTATTTCAGGGCTCACATGTGTTTGCCTTGGCGCCATTTCTCTGGCATTTGGTTTCCGTTATTTTTCCATGGGTTTGGCTTGCAGGAATCAAAGAAGCATATTTTCAAAAATAAGTGAAGCTCATAAAGATGAAGTATTCTAAACTGGTGGTGACTGGGTGCCACGGGAAGGCAGGTCTCTGGCTTCTCTGGCCACCTTCAGTGGCACAATGCTGACCCTGCATGGGGGCACATGTGGGAAATGGCCAGGGTGTGGGACTGCCCCTTCCCACAAGACTGGCCCACACCCCCCTGGTTGGTTCTCCAACCAGGGCCCAGCAGAGCTTAGCTAAAGACTCCAACACTCCAGAGTGGAGAACCTCCCTTGATGGACCATTTTCCATTGTCAGAGAGAAGAAACTGTGATTGGTCCATGGCTGCAACTTGTTTGGGTTCCTCTGGAAGCTCTCTGTCGAGTATTGTCTGGGAAATGGCCATTCCCTCTGTATAAGGGGTGATTAAGATCAGGGCTATGGGGCTGAAACAGCAGTAGAGGCCTGGGGCTTAGATTTTATCAGCCTGTAGGTGCCATGCGGTAGGAGACGTAGGTGGGATGGCAAGTAGCGTGGTGGTTCCCAAGCTCAGCTGCACGTTGGGATCACCTGGAGAGTTTGAAAAAAAAAAATACCCAGACTTGTGTACCACCTCAAGAGGTTGTGATTTAATTGGTCTGCAGAGTCACCTGGACTTGGAGCATTTCAAAGATCCCCGGGTAATTTGGGAACCACTGATGTGGTGGTTAAGAGCCCAGACTTTGAAGTTGCACTGCCCTGGTTTGAATCCTGATTCCAGTAGTTAATAACTGTGATTTTGACCAAGCCATGAAAACTTTCTGAGCCTCAGCTTTCTCATTTTTAATATGGGCATGGTTCTTTTCTTTCTTATGTGGTTGTTACGGAGAGTGAGTATAAGCATAATGTATTTTTAATACTAAAAATGCTGCATCAATAGCCAGAGATCCAGATGGCTGCTGCCTCTTAGACAATATTGGAGAGTTGCTACTATTGGTTTTATTATATTTACCTGGATTTGGATCCTTACTCCCCTGTTTAACCCTGGTTAGAACTCTTTGCCTCTAAACCCCCTTTGTTAATAACAGGGAATTTGTTTTATTTACCCTGCGGGGTTGATAGGAGGAAAAAATTGTTATAACACACAGCATTTAGGTTGAATTATATGAAATTACTCATTTTTGATAGATTAAGATGGTAGAACTTGTGATCAACCCAATATAAGTGATAGTAGCTATGATTACTATTAATCAGTATGACCTTGAAGGAATTGCTTTATTTCAGAGGGCTAAGAATTAGCCTCCTTAAAATGGTTATAGTAAGATTTTGCCTCTATGCCTAGATTTCTTACAGATCCAAATTAGATGATATCTGTGAAGTCACTTTAAACATTATAAAACGTGAAGAAACCATGGCCATTTAAAGAATGATCTTGGAAATGGGGTGTCTCATATAGATGATGGTTAATATTCTGGGAAAGTCAGAAGAGTTTGTCTGCACAGTTGGAAATGTGGGAAGGGAATTGAATCACACAGAAAGTCTCCTGGTTTTTGAGACTCAGTCATTTTTTAAGGCTACTCTGAGTTCAGCACCACCCTGGCGTCATGGAGAATAGAAAGGCAGGGAAGTGGTTCCTATCTCTGGCAAATGCCTTCTGATTGAAGAGACGTCATGTGCTATCTGTCTAGTATAACTAGATGTACTAGATATATTACTAGTTTATCTGTAACTGCTGATATATCTAATACTTATCACAGGTCTCACTAGGCTCTGTCTCATCTCATCCTTTGTGAAGATCCCAACTTTTCATAATTGAGGGAATTATTATCCCTATTTCTCCCTGGTGAGGAAATTGAAGCACACAGAGGTTGAACCCTGTGTCCAAGTGACCGAGTCATCAGAAAAGCATGCCAGAGATCATGATTGTGAGAAACTGATTGTGACAATGAAAGCTAAAAATCATGGCAAATTATGACCTATAACAGAAAAACCTATCTAAACTTTTTTGTACCTTCCGAACCATCATTTTTAATATGACTTTTTAACTAGCCCATAAACACTTCTCAAAGAAAATGTCTCCTGGCTTATGCTGACTGCTTACCAGTGGTTTTTGGTTCCTAGCCTCATTTTCATCCTGACACTTTGGGTGGCCTGGGGTGGGAAAAAATAACTTCTCTATGTCTATAGTTTCTCCACCTATAACATGTGTCTAATAATGCCTCCTTTGAAATCAGCTTGTGGGGGCTAATTATCATAAAATCATTTTTTTGGTGCCTCTGATGCAGACTGGAAACCCAAAGGGCCACCCAGACTTCAGCCCTGTGGTAACATCGTGGCTTCCCTTGGACAGAGACAAGAGTATTGCTTTTTGGTGAGCTTCCAAATGCTCTTTGTATGGGGCAGTGCTGGGGCTCTTTTTTTCACATGTAGCATTACTTGGAGTAAGTTACCATAATACCCTATAGTCAAGGAGCAAGTGATACCATTTATTATAAAGTTAGTTGAGAAACATTTTCAACTAATAGGAATCATTAAGGCAGTGACGATGCCACATGATATGCTCATAGTGCAAGAGGGAGAAATGTGGGAAAAACTTACAAAGGATTGACTTTCTTTCAGGGCAAAGACAGTGACTCTATAGATTCTAGGGCTTGTTTTTCTAGAATTGGGTCCAGTTTAACGGCATAAAAGCTTGAGAGAAAGGCAAAATTTCAGGTCTCACTTCAGGGTTACTTAATTGGATTCTGTGTTGTAGTGAAATCCACAGGTGTAGCGGTGGCAGCTGTGTGTGGAATTGGATATCCAAGTGACATTTATGAGACACCTAAACCCATGTTCTGTCCTCTCTGCCACTGTGCCTCATGTCAGGTGATGCAGACAGGGCTAACTTATCACTGAAATAAAATCTGCCCTTCTTGTAACAATGTCTTACCATCACTATGAACTGAAGGGCACCCCTCAGTTCAGGCAGCTTCTGGATAAAAGTAGCTTTTGTGAAAGTTCTTTTTTTTTTTGGAGGCTAGGTCTCACTATTTTTGCCCATGGAACTGCAGGCTCACATTGCCCGGGGTACCACGGACTCAAGCAATCCCCAGCCTCAGCTTCCCAGGTAGCTGGGATTACACGTGTGAGTCACCACGCCCAGCTATTTTTTGGGACAAGGTCTCGCTACCAGCCCCAGGTGGGACTCGAACTATGATCCCTAGCCCCGGCTGTTTCATAGGCTGAAGCTTACAGGCATGAGCAACTGTGCCTGGCCCCCCTTTTTAAAAAATATATAAATTTCACAACATTGTAATCCCAGGGGCTTACCATCCCCTCCCCTCCATTCCACCCCTTTCCCTCCTGCTCAAAGTTGTGTACTTCAGTTTGGTGCTTAGCTTGTTTTGACTTTTCCTCAAGGCTTTTGTTTATTTTCTCACTATATCCCATATATTAGTGAAACCATTTGGCTTCTGTCTTTTTCTTTTTGATTTGTTTCTGCTAATATGATTTCTTCTAAGTACATCCATGTTGTCATAAAATCGTCGAATTTGTCATTTTTAATTGATGAGTAATATTCCAGCATGTATATATACCACTTTTTTTCATCCAGTCATCTGTTTTGGGGCATTTAGGTTGCTTCCATGTCCTTGCAATTATAAATAGTGCTGCAGTAAACATCCGAGCACAGGTGTCCATTTGTACCCACTTTGAGGTCTCTTTTGGGTAGAGTCCCAAGAGAGCAATTGCTGGGTCAAATGGTAGTTCCATTTTCATTAACTTGAGGGTCCTCCACATAGCTTTCCATAGTGGTTGGACTAGTTTACATTCCCACCAGCAGTGTATTAGTGTTCCTTTCTCTCCACATCCTCGCCAGCAATTCCTGTTGCCCGTTCTTTGGATGTGGGCCATTCTTACTAGTGTAAGGTGGTATCTCATTGTGGTTTTGATTTGCATTTTCCTTATTACTAGCAATGTTGAGCAATTTTTCATGTGCCTGTTAGCCATTTGTATTTCCTCTTTGGAAAAGTGTCTTTTTAGTTTTCTCCCCATTTTTTGATTGGGCTTTTTGTTTATCTTTTGTTTAGTTGTGTGAGTTCCTTATGGATCTTCATTATTAAACCCTTGTCACTATTGTGGAGGGCACAATTATTTTCCCATTCGGTTGGGCTTCTTTTAGTTTTTTCTGTTGTCTCTTTTGCTGTACAGAAGTTTTTTAGTTTGATGTAGTCCCATCTGTTTATGTTTTCCTTCATTTTTTTGCCATCTATAGATGTTTCCAGAAAGGGATTTCTGAATTATACTTCATGGAGGGTTTTGCCTAAGTTTTCCTCTATGTATGTATGCTATGGTTTCAGGTCTGACCTCTAAGCCTTTTATCCATTTTGAGTTGATTTTTGTACATGGAGTAAGGGAGTTGTCTTGGTCCATTTTTTTGCATGTCTTAGTCCAATTTTCCCAGCACCATTTATTGAAGAGGCTATCTTTGTTCCAAGGTAAGTTTTTCACTCCTTTGTCAAAGTTTAGTTGACTATATATGTGTGGTTTTATTTCAGGGCACTCAATTCTGTTCCATTGGCCTGACTGTCGTTTTTGTACCAATACCATGCTGTTTTAATTATTATGGCTTTTTAATATAGTTTGAAGTTTGGAATTGTAATACCTCCATTTTCTTTTTTTTTCTGGTCAGGAGGCTTTTTGATATTTGAGATCTTTTGTTATTCCATATGAATTTCAGTAATTTTTGTTCTATCTCTTTAAAAAGTATCATTGGGATTTTTAAAAAAAATTTTGTATTTTTGGATTTCGTACTATACATGATTGCATAATTGTTGATCCCCATAGGATTACCCCACCCCACCACATTCCCTCTGGTCTCATTGCCTCCTTTCTTTTTGTTGTTTGTCCATGTTTAGCCTTTTAGTCTTTTGGTCTTCTTTTTTCCCTTTATTTCTCAATATCTTCATTGGCCATTCTGCATGCCTTTAGCTTGCACCTGTTTCTTGTTTCCTGCTCTTTCTATTGTTTTCTACCTCTTTTTGCTGCTTCCTCTCATTATGTTTCAGGTCCTTAGCTTTGGGGACCAGCTTTAGCTTTCGGATTTCCAGTTTTGTGTTTTGGTAGAGCTGCTGCTCCATGGGGACAGTCTTTGGCTGATGGTGGGTCTCTAAGTCTTCTTTTTAAGATCTTTGCTGTTAGGCCACTGCCATTTTTTTTTTTTTTTTTTGAGATTAGGTCTTGCTATTTTTGCCCATGGAACCCCAGGCTCGAGTTGCCTGGGGTACCATGGACTCAAGTGATCCCCAGCCTCAGCTTCCCAGGTAGCTGGGATTACAGGTATGTGCCACCACGCCCAGCTATATATTTTTGGAACTAGGTCTTGCTACAGGCCCCGGGTGGGACTCAATCCGCGATCCCCAGCCCCAGCCGCTTCATAGGCTGAAGCTTACAGGCACGAGCCACTGTGCC